>JZLH01S0379773.1:55878-71905 GCA_001188425.1 Eucidaris tribuloides
CGAGACCCTATGTACAAGGTGGAATACACGCCAAAAGTGACATTTTTTCTTAATTAATATCTCTTGAAGGAGGCATTTGTACAATTTTTTACTGCACACATTCTGTGGTTCATACCGTATTCAAAGTTCACATCTGTTGAAATAATTGACAGATTTTGCAAATGCCCGTGTTACAACTTTGAAAATCAACTTTCTCAGATTGATTTCTTAGATTTTCTCAAAAAATACTGAAAATGTCGAAAAGATTTTTGGTACATACTTAGCTTGATACTACGGAAATATTACCCGAAAGCTACAAGGAAATCAAATGTATAAATAACGAGATATCGATTTGGAAAGAATCGTCCACTAAATGGAAGAGCCTAGCGTCACAGGGAGGCTGTTTTTTATGAATGATTACGTAAGACGGCTAAAAGGCCTTAGCAACCGGAAGGCTGTATATGTATATCACTAGTATTATAGATTTACATTTAACTCTTAAATTGCCAATTATAAGAGGTAACAATTCAAATGCGCTAATACTTCATGAAAATATGCATTATATATATTTTGTAACATTCAATCCTATTTTTTCTCTGTACCTTTTTAAGCCCCACCTCTACATATGTCCTCTAGACTATCTTTATTCAATTTGGCCAAACTTGGTCTTAAAATTTTGGCAATAAAGTAATTTTTTTTGTGTGTGTTGAGAAGAAAGACATTCAAACACAAAAACCAAAGCAAAAATCAGAGTAAATTTGGTATTAAAATATTTCCTAAATTACTTTCAATATGTTAAGGAAACTTGTTTGCTTGTGTGGTTCTCCTTCATGCAGGGAGAAAGATGGTGAATGTTGGAGTGGTATGTGGCTGAGTAGCTGTACTCCAAAGGACCAACAAAATGGCGGATTCATCTTGACATTCTGTCGGAAACCAGACCAAGCATCGTGAGTATTAAAATCAATTTTATATTTATGTCCAAACCACTAGTGGGCTGAATCCCTGCAAAATTAATTGGTCATTGTGACCCCAGACTAGTTAGTTGTGACATGGTGAATACTGTGAATCCACTTTAATTATACCCCCGCCAAATGAAGATTGAAGGGGGTTTATAAAATAGCTAGATTATTTCAAGCATGGTAATTGGTCACAACGCGTCACGTGGCATTCAACTTTTTTCGCGCACTGCACGGGAGTGCCGATGTTGTGCCAAAAAAATTGACATTGCACGCTCATGATATTGCGTTGGGACGTCGTGCGAAAGTCGCCGAAAGGGAACACAAAATTTTGTTCGCGGATATTTCTGAGTACATTTAGACATAATAGGCTTACTCAATATGTGAAATCTCGTGGACATAGTAAAGATCTAGTCTGCCATTTGTTTTTAATGTGGTTCATCAAAACTCGTGCCGCTATTGTATAAAACAAATAACGTACTTGCCCTGTTATGCATCAATGTAAATGCAGTGCACACTCGGTGTCTTTAGATGTTGCGCACAGCATACTCGCCTAGTGGCTCCTGCACTGAGGCGGCACCGATCTAAAGACACCTCGCGTGCACTGCATTTACACGAATGTACGCTGGGCCATGCGTTATTTGTATAATATAGGAGTCAGTGCACGGTTGGGCGGGCGGGCAGGCGGGTGGTCAGTTCATTGCAAATTTTGCAGATCAAACTATTTCCTCAGTTTTTGACCAGTGCTTGTGAGAGTTGGTGCACTCATTGGTCTTGGGGTGAAGATATGCGAGATATATTTATCGAATGTGTTGGAAACTGCGTTGCCAGCATAATGGCATATTATGGAAAAACTTCAGGTATATATCTTGCGGATCAAACGACTTCCTCAGTTTTTGACCAGTGCTCATTAGATTTGGCACGAACATTGATCTTGGTGTAAAGATGTGCAAGAAACATTTTTTTAATGCATTGGAAACTCCATTGCCATGGTAACAGCTAATTATGACAATAATCAGGTAAACAGCTTGCAGATTGAACTGCTTCCTCAGTTTTTTACCAATGCTTGTGAGACTTGGTACACACATTGGTCTTGAGTTGAAGATGTGCAAGACACTTTTTTTGAATGTGTTGGAAGCTGCATTGCCGTGGTAATGGCACATTACGGCAATAAGTCAGAGACGTGATGGGGCGGGGGTATTAATCACCTTCAGTGATATTTCTAGTTTTGGTCTGTCTTGTTTCCAGGCTCCCCTCACTCGATTCTTCCATGATGGACGTAGGGACGCGAGTTGTGGTCAGTGAAGAGGGAAACCGCAAAGTTGCCCGGTGCGTGGGGTTGGTGGATATGGTTACTGCACATGCCGTGAGGATCACTTCAGACAGGTCTGTTTTACTCTTTGTATACTTGGCTATAATTCTGCCAGTCTCACTCAGAAATGAGATTGTTGTAAACAATCACAGAAAAATTTTCTTGCTTGCTTAGCATTGACTATTTAAAATGGTGTATTGACATAGAACGGGGCAGCAAGAGGCTAGCAGGCCTCACTCAGGTGGAGCTGGGAGTTATGATGGGTGGCAGTTTTGACTTTATAATTTGTATTTTGGGGGCCCACAACAGTTATTTTTCTTATTTACAATTCCTTTATTCATTGAATAATTGTAATAGCTTAGTAATGCACCTTATTAGAATTTGCGCTGTATTATTATCAATATCAATTCGTAATTAGAAAGTAGAGTGTTTGAACTAGATGCAGCATCTTCTTATTCTTCCTTCTTATTATCTTATTTTTCTCTTTTCTAAGCTCATAGAGACCCTGTCAAGGGTGTTATGCGCTATATAAGAACAGCGCTATTATTATTTTTATTATAGATCATAGAATGTGACTAATCTTAGCAGAACTGGAGTACTGTAAATGTGGAATATTTCGCGGTGTGGAAATTTTCGTGAATTTCGCGCACATAAATAATGATAGCGTAAAAATAAAAACAGGTGAATGGTATTTACAAAGCTTATCATTTGGTTGTTGCACTTTTAACTTTTCTCTATGGTATTTGTACAGTGTGGCTAGCTGCAGAGTCAGCATTAATTTGTGCAGCTTGTGGTTGCTTGTATTTCGGCTCTGTGCGAAATTAAAAATGTGAAATGTCACCAATCTCAACATGCATGAAAAATTTCTACTTTTACAGTAGTGGAATACATGTAGCTTCTGGACATAATATTTCACAATTCTGGATATTTGTAACTTACTGCAGTTTTTATAGCTTTGTGGAAATGTTGATTTACATACTCACATTGACATGTGTCTAACAATTCAAATAGAATTCACAAACAAAATGACGGTTAATTCAATACAATGTAAAGTACATGCAACAGTTACACAAGTGTAAATTTGAAATTAATTTTGTTGAAGTATTCTTCTTCCATGGAAGTACAGGCCACCATGACTTGTACTTTGTTGTGTGTATGTGCAATATGCTAAAGTGCAGTTGTGCTCTAAAAGGTAACATGTGCAAGTGAAAAATATGGTGACAGTTACCAGAGTTTGAACTGCAGCAACTCTTGTTTGAAGTTGCCGAGGGGTTCATACATGTATTGCAGAGTATTCTCATTGTACCAATTCACTATCTGCACTGAAAACGTGCATGTGCAAATTTGATCTAGCTCAGTGCTCAAGGCATTAAATTGTTTCATTGGTCAGTTTCCATCCAGAATTTTTGTGAAGAACACGCTGAATTTATGAAATATTCTCTTCTCAGTGACCAGTTTGAGGCAAACTGATATTAATACTTTGGGAGCGACAGGCTGGTACAGAAGCACAGATATATCTCACATCCAGAAACAGTATTCTTCATTTTTACAGGTCATAATGTACACCTAATGGGACAAAGCAATTCGTTAGCGATATAACTTTAGTTTGAGTGAAAAGATTAGGATATTTTCTGGGGTTTTGTGGCAGTTAGTCGTTTCTGAATGTACTATGTGCTGGGCTTCTGTACAAGCCCGTCCTCCCCAAGGGGTTAAGGTGCTCAAGTTTCTATTTGGTTTTATATATCTGTACACATGTAAATGGTTTTTCTGTGTTTGGTTTGTTTAGTCAGTTGAAAGTAAGTTCCACCAGACAAGTTGTGTATCGTATTGATAAGGATGACAGCTACAACAGTATGGCAGCCAGCCTGGTGAACCTCGCTAAAGTTCTGATGCCTGAACACAGCAGGTTGGTAGAAATAAATACAACCCATCTCTTTTGATGTCATACCTTTATCAGCAGTATAGCTCGAGTTCTTTTGGTCTTAAATTTCCATCAGGAGAAAATCATTAATAGTATTTTTTTTACTAAACCATTAAGTGAAGGTTTTATAGAATCAAGTAAAGTATGCAAGGATTCTACTGTGAAAATTTTGTAGTCAAATGTTTACTCATTTTAAAACAACTACTATCAGTATGCGTTGTGACAGGCAAATTTGTTGTGTAACTTTTTATTGGATTAATTTCAATTGGGGCATGAGAGTAATTCAGTACTAGTATATTTATGCTTGATTCCCCTTCAGTAAACAAATTCACAATGAATCCCCAGGAGATACACTCCAGCTGGTGTATCTTTGGTATATTTATCAACCAGTTTGGCTCACGAGGCAGTTTCTATATCTCCCAATCATGTCAATGTCCTTTAAATTAAAATAATAATAATGATAATGAAATAGAAATCAATCATGTGCACATACAAAACAAGATGATTTTCTTCAACTCAAAATTTATTATTACTATGTTAGACATTTCAAAAAGTTACCCCCTCAAATTGCTAAGAATTTGTAACATTCTTCTTGGTAAATCTTTCTGGTCAACATGATGTATAATTATTAATGTGCCAAGTATGCACCACATAATACAAACAACGTACATATAACTGTAATTTCTCTGGTATGTGAAGAGTTTAAATTGAAAACAAGCCATCACAAATTGGTTAAGTTGTCTACTTTGTGAATCTCCAAAAGTAAATATAACTATCACATGTTGATCTGTTTGCTACTGATACCCAATGTGTCATGTATTAACTATATGTGAACTACAGAATCTAGGAGGCAACGGGTTAAAGACTTCATATTCTGTCCCCTGTATCCTTTGTTTTAGAATACGTAGCCTCGTTGTGGACAAGGAACCATCGACATCGGTCCAGAAGCCAAACTTGCCCTCTCGGGCTAGACAGGAAGTGTCCAAAATTTTTGCCACTTTGAACGAGGACCAGCGAGTGGCCATCAAGGCGGTGTTACGGAGCCAGGATTATACCCTCATCATAGGAATGCCTGGCACTGGTATGGACTAGGAATTTTGTGCCAAAAATGTCTCTTGTAACTTGTGTAAGGTGTCGAACGTTGAAGCATTGTCCCTTGGAATGTACATCTACCATCATGAGACCACATGATCTGATATCTAGTTCTTTTGTCTCCATACAAGTTTTGTGGGGGCTCCCTTGTAGTTTTGAGACCAACACATTAAAGTTCCTTGTCTTCTGTAAATGATGTCTTTCCATTTAAAATTGCATTAAATTCAAATGTTTTTCCACAGATAAAGTGATTTATTTTGTTAGTGTGTGAACATATATTTAAGGGGCGCTGACATTTGCTCAGGCTATAGTTGCTCCAGTGACAATATCTTAGAGGACAAAGGGTTAGGGTTGCCATTTGGTTTTCAGTTCAGGTTAGAATAAGGGTTAGGATTAGGTTTTGGCTTTGGGTTAGGGTTAGTGTATAAAATATTTGCTGAAGCAATTGTCGCTGGGGCTTATGTTGTACACCCATATCTATAGAACTATTAACCCTATTGTTTTTCTACGTATATTATGCTCAAATCACAAATCTGTCTATATTATATCTATTTTTCTGTTTTTAGGTAAGACAACGACCATTGTAGCCCTTGTTAGAATACTTGTAGCGTGCGATATGTCTGTTCTCTTGACGAGCTACACTCATTCAGCTGTCGACAACATTCTACTAAAACTTGAGAAGGTGAGATCCTTGACAAAGACTGTCCTGTAAAGGGAAACATTTCTTTCTTCATTTCCATTACATGCAGTTTCCTTCTCTCTCTACGCCCTAAACCGATTCTCCTTACCCAGAACCCGCAGCCTGCTTCCATCATTCTGATCTGAGAGAAAGAATCTGAATTTTTGACCACTCCCAGTTCTGTGTTAACCATTTAAAACTGGCTATTTCAGACCAGTTTTTACTGGGGGGGGGGCGGTAATTTGACGCCCCCCCCCGCGCCCCCGCAGATCTTCGGTCCGCCGATCGCGCGATCGCCGCGAAAATTTGCATGCGCATAGAGCCGGATGAAACTACACGACTTTATAGTGAAATTTGCCCAAAAAAATTGTATTATTTTTCTATTATTTTTAAGTAATTATTATGCAATAAGTGTATGAAATATTTTGTTTTCGCCTAACTCACTTATTTACAAGCTAGTAGAATGCTAATTTTTGTGGTGAAAATACTCATTTGGACCATTGTCTAACAATTACTACAAAAACACTTGCCAAATGGAATTAATTTCTATGTAATTTTCATTGTTTTCGTGAAATTTCTTATGGTATTTCTTTTGTTTTTGACCTTTGTTTCTATTGTTTTTTTGATGAAATTATTTGTTGGCGGAGACACTTCTTGCATCGTAAACAGCATATTATATGTCATTTCAATCAGTAAATGCAATAAATTAATCATACATTATGATTTTCTGGCCTGAAAACACAATATTCCATTGATTTGTACACGAAATCACGTTTTTGACCAATTTTTGGGTTGTACATGCAGATATTAAAAGTCAGCGCAGCGTGCGTAACAGGTATGTCCAAGTTGTTTCGCGCAAATATGCGTCTCGAAAAGATTGCGCAAGACTGAAAAGGTAAAAGTCGGCGAGGCGACGCGCGTAAAAAATTTGCACGGCCGCATGTCGCGAAGAATTCGTCGAGGGGGGGGGGAGTCAAATTGACCCCCCCAGTTAATATAGGGTTAAAGGAGAAGGAGCCAGCAATAACAGGCAAAGTTAAGAAAAAATTGAGTTCTTGCCAACAGCAATCACATCGCTCGTCCACACTGGTCTGGAGCGGACCAGATGCATGCCACCCGACTGGTGTTAATCATGCCGTGGTAATGTACGGTATGCACGAACTGTTGCAATCAACTAAGTTCTCCCCCCCCCTATAGCTGTGTTCTGGCAAATAACTAATTTATAGGCTGCCGCCATTGCTGAGGTGTGTGTCACACAGTACCGTTATTTAGGCTGGCCTCTTAAACCAGCTACCAAATTTCCACAATACTTCACAATGTTCGGTTTTTGGTCTCGCGTCTGCTGTAGCGGTGCGAAACATAGTATCACTATTTCCGGCGTAGGCGGTAGCCGTACGTAGCGTAGGCGTCAGTCAACAAATGGTTGTTACCACAATAACTTCTATAGCTTCGAGGGTGGATCACCAAAATCATACCATAGTCTCTTCTTAAAGGCCACAGGTCAATCGAATATGAATCGAATTGAATAAGTCAAAGGTCAATGAACTTCCCATGACTGGCACGGTGCTGTGTTGTACACACAAAACTTTCTATACCTTCGAGGTAATTGCCAAATTCATACAGAGGTCCATCTCTTGAAGGTGCAGGTCAAGTTCGAATGTGAGTTGAATTGATGTAAGGTCAATGAACTTCCATGACTGGCACTGTGCTTGTGTTGTACACACATAACTTTCTATAGCTTCGAGGTGGGATCCCACATTCATACCAGAGGTCCATCTCTTGAAGGCGGAGAATCAAGCTCGAATATGAGTCGAATTTGAATAAGGTGAAAGGTCAATGAACATCATCCATGACTGCCTGCGTAGCGGAGCCAGACATAGGTATCACTATTTCCGGCGATAGGCGTCGTCCCAATTGTGTTGTACACACAATAACTTCTATAGGCTTCGAGGTGGATACCAAATCATACCAAGAGAGTTAAGTCTCTGAAGCGCGCAGTCAATTCGAATATGAGTCTCGAATTGAATAAGGTCAAAGGTCAAAGGTCAAGAACTTTCCATGACTGGCACTGTGCTATTGTGACAACACAATAACTTTCTTATACTTCGAGTAGGATTGCCAAATTCATACAAGAGGTCCATATCTTGAAGGTGCAGGTCAAGTTCGAATGTGAGTTGAATTTGATTAAGGTCCAAGGTCAAAGGTCAAATACTTTCCATGACTGGCACTTGTGCTGGTGGTACACACATAACTCTTTCTATAGCTTCGAGGTGGGATCATCAATTCATTACCAGAGGTCCATCTCTTGAAGGCACAGGTCAAGTTCGAAATAAGAGTCAGTTTGAATAAGGTCAAAGGTCAATGAACTTTCATGACTGGCACTGTTCTATGTGTAGCACACAATAACTTTCTACCCTTCGAGGTAGGATTGCCAATTCATACAGAGGTCCATCTCTTGAAGGTGCAAGACAAGTTCGAATATGAGTCAATTTGATTACGGTCAAATGTCAATGAACTTTCCATGACTGCACTGTGCTATGTTGTACACCTAATAACTTTCTATAGCTTTGACCTGGAATCACCAAAATTCATTAACACGAGGTCCATCTCTTGAAAGGTGCAGGTCAAGTTGGAATGTGAGTTGAATTTGATAAGGTCAAAGGTCAATGAACTTTCCATGACTGGCATGTGCTATGTTGTACACTACTTTGTCCTCTAATGACATGAACTTTATAATTTATGCTTTTACAAACTAACATGTTACTTCATTCAACAGAGTTCATTCAACAGTCCGACTGTATAATATCAATGAACCTCACTACTCCCTATACCTGAACCAGATTTTGTATTTTACTGTGTTATTTTTAAATGCATTTGTTGATATTTATTTATAGAGCTATAGTCCTTGCACCATTTATAAATTCACACAAATTTGCCAAGGTGCAACTACAAAAAAACTGTCAAAGTTTCTTAAATGTTACCCTTCAAGATTTGCTATATGTGCATGATCTGATTTCCTAGGGATAAGTAGGCCTATATCATTATTTGCGTATGTAAACTGTCAGAACAACAATTCACCCCTAAACTGCTGACGCCTCAGAAGTCATATAGCATAGTTTTGACATGCAGTCTCTTCATGACTGCGAATGCAGCCGAGACAGACGCTTGGCGTTCGGTTAAATTGTGCCTGTTATATCTTAATTAGTGCCTGTAGTTGCTGCTCCTTCTCCTTTATATATGATTTTCCTATTTTTCTTTTTAATATTTTTTAGCAAAATTATCCCTACTTTTCAGTCAGAAAGGTTGGGAGGTCTGCATACCTGTCTTGTCCATTGCAGAAGTAATTCAACCTTGGTCATGACTTGTGTACTATCAATCAATCTTATAAATTGATGATGGTGTTGTTGTTGTTGGTATTCTTATTGTTTCCAGAGTTTTCTTCTTCCTCTTTTCCCTCTGTTTCATTGTCGTCTTCATCTTCTTTTTTCTCTTTTTCTCTGTCATCATCATTTCTTCTTCTCCTTCTTCTTCTTTATGAACACAACAAAAAAAGTAACTACCCCCTTTTTCAAAATACGATAACTTTTTAGAGAAACGGTTTTGAGCACAATAATTTGGCAGGAGTGTTTCTGCACTTGTTGACTAATTTCTGTGTGAAAATGTGATTAATTCATCAAGTCATACATGAGTGAGCACATGTTAAAGGCAAAAATGTCACTTTTCAAAAGTCAGTCACAAGGGTCATTTGGAAGGATTTGTGATGCAGGATTTTGACAAATGATTAATGATTTTGGTTAATGATTAAGCACTATGTTAATCATCTATCGTTTGACTGCATTACACCTCCCGGGCACTTTTCACATTTTATGGTTCATTGAGCTCAGTTTAAAAAAATTCACCTTTCCTCAATTTTGAAATCGTAAAATCCAGTAAGTTTATTGAAAAAATTGAAATTGAATATTTTTCAGCAAAATGAATTTTGAAATGTTGTACGAACATAAGAGGTTGTAGCCATGTCATGGTTGAGTGAGCACACTTTATAAATAAAGCAAAAAATGTCATTATTGACCACTATTTTGCCTAGATGACTCCTGTGACTTTTGAAAAGTGAGAATTTCACATTTAATGCATGCTCGCTCATGCATGACTTGGTGGATCAATCACATTTTTACACAGAATTTGGTCAATGACTCTAGGAATACTTTCGCCAAATTATTTTGCAGAAACTTATTTCGTTAAAAAGTTATGGTAGTTTGAAAAATAGGGTAGTTACTTTTTTTGTTGTGTGTATATGTATATTTTTTCTTCTAATTTAAACCAGAGATTGGAATCACTTGATTTATATACGCCAACCCTGCCACCAGTACTAGTGCTAGATTCTGTGCAATTGATAAATCAGTTATTAACCCATTGGATACTAAGTATGAGATATGTCAGGATTGGGTCTCTGGAGAATGTATGTTATATCAAAATCAAACCATCTCAAGCGGGTTACAAAACTCACAATGACATATTCATGTTTTATACTATTTGTGTGTGTGTGTGTGTGTGTGTGTGTGTTTGATATAGCATGGTGTGGATTTCTTGAGACTTGGCGCTCAACATAGCATCGATCCTGACTTGAAGCGGTACTCTGAGATGAGGTTCATGAAGAAGGCAACTAGTGTGCAGCATCTTGCTCAAGAGATGGAGGCCAAGGTATGTAATGAGCAACAGAGAAAAATATGCTAGAAATTGGAAATCTTTGCTTGATTAAGTTTTCCTTATTTTCCAAGCTGTGCGAATGAAATTTGACACACACATTGGGTCTTGGGGTGAAGTTATGCGAGACACGTTTGGATGTGTCTCAAATTGAGGACTACTTCCAATTTTACCATTTCCCTTTAAATGTCCACCCTCCTTCCTCCAATAAATAAAAAACTATGGAAGGAAACAACCAATCATATTCTCTTTGGTTCCCCCCTCCTATTAAAGCCCCTTTCAATCTTACAATTTCCCTTAAATTGACCATCCTCCTTCCTTCCCCCCCCCCCTCCACTAAATATCTTAAAAAAAAAAAGTCTGAAAAGAGAAACAACCATCATATTCTCTTTCATCTTTCAACACCCCCCTAAATTGAGGACTACTCACAATCTTTCCATTTCCCTTAAATTGACCACCCTCTGACCCCCCCCCCTCCCAAAAAGTCTAAAAAACCTATGAAAGGAAACAACCATCATATTGTTTTTGGATTCTCAACACCACCTAAATTGAGGAATAAGTCCAATTTTACCATTTCCCTTTAATTGATCACCCTCCTTCCTACCCCCCCCCCCTAAAAAAAAAAAAATGAAATAAGACAAAGAAAAAAAAAATGTTTTCAAAAAAGTTGTAAAAGGAAACAACCATCATGTTCTCTATATTTTCCCAACAGAAAGTGGTAGCTACCACCAGTCTTGGAATGAGACATGCTCTATTCTCTCGGCATCGTTTTGATGTGTGCATAGTGGATGAAGCCTCCCAGATCAGTCAACCGGTCTGCCTGGGCCCGCTCTTCTCGGCACAGAAGTTTGTTCTCGTCGGGGATCAGTGCCAACTGCCTCCTCTTGTTCAGAGCTCACGTGCTAAGTAAGAAGGGAGCTTTCATACTTTATATTTTTGGGATTTTCACAAGGCTATTCAATCTCGAAATGGCTTTAAAAAAGTAGCATCTTGTAGCAATAGTTAAGCTTCTTTGATCTGCAACTCGTAGGGTTATCGTGCATTGTAGATATGAGCAAATCACAAGAAAATCAACTATACAGGGTGGCTCAGAAAGAATGCTACACATACATGTACGATCGTTAATTTCTTCAACATCATGAACAAAATGTTATTAATTGTTATTTCATTTGTTAGAACATTCTTTTTCCGACAAAGTGATACCGTGATGATTGATTTTGAGTAAGGCGTTTGGATCCTAGGGCCATTTTTCTGAGGCAATGTAATTTCCGAAATTTGTTTCTTTCTCAACTCCCACAAACCTGGGAACACCAAACTATTCTCACGTGAGAGCATGCCATAGAATAAGCGGGGAGACAGACGTATGGAATGCCTCGCTTTAATACGGAAGACAATGGTAAGGTATGGCTTACATTGTCATTGCACCTGACCTGGATAGTGCAGCCCATTCCATGGCAAGTCATTACGCGAGAATATTTCGGTGTTCTGATGATCGCTCTAGTTGAAAAAATAGCAATTTTAGGAAATTACATTGCCTCAGAAAAATAGCCCTAGAATCCAAACGCCTTAATCAAAATCAATGATTATGGTATCATTTTGTTGGAAAAAGAATGTTGTAAGCCATAAAATAATCACCAATAACATTTTGTGGATGATGTCGAAGAAATTAACGATCGCATGTGTAGCATTCTTTTTGGGCCACGCTATATGTACTGGAAGCTATATATAGTAGAGGAACACTGTTAAGGTTCCGTGACACTTTCACGGGGACAAAGGTTTGAAAGTTGTTTTGGATTGTCTAAAGGGTACTAAACAAATTTGGCTTGGGTAACCCTTTTCAAAATGTCAGCAAATTTTGGCAGGGGTCAAAATGGGTTCTACAGGGGTCAAAGTTGAAAAATGGTCTAATCGGTTTGCTTCATATATCAAATTACTTGGCATGTCAAGCAGAATCTAAAAAGGTATAGTTTGCCCTATCTGTGACCAACCGTTAAGTCTCTATGACCAAAAATGTGGAAAGGTCAATGCAACTAGGGCAAAGTTCAAATTCTCAAATCACCCAAATTGATTGATTTTAATATCGAAATATATGTTTGCTGACATGACTAATTCAACTAAAGTACTTTTTTAAACATAAATGCTTGTCATTACCTTCAAATTTGAAAATCGCACATATGTACTTTAACATAGGCTTAAACAGATTATGTATGTACATGCAATCCTATGCATCTTATCTTAAAATTTTATTTTTGAAATTTGAAGTTTAAGATTGGCTTTTTGGTTGATTTGAGTTACTTAGATGAATTAGTCATGCCAGAAAACATATATCTAGAAATTAAAATCAGTCAAATTGGGCTATTTAAGAATTTGAACTTTGCCCTAATTATGTTGCCCTTTCCACATTTTTGGTCATAGAGACTTAACGGTTGATCACAGATAGAGCAAACTATACCTTTTTAGATTCTGCTTGACATGACAAGTAATTTGATATATGATTCGAACCGATTAGACCATTTTTCAACTTTGACCCCTGTAGAACCCATTTTGACCCCTGCCAAAAATTGCTGACATTTTGAAAAGGGTTACCCAAGCCAAATTTGTTTAGTACCATTCAGACAATCCAAAACCACTTTCAAACCTTTGTCCCCGTGAAAGTGTCACGGAACCTTAACATTGTTCCTCTACTATATATGTAAATTGAATGCTCTAATCACAATGCTTATTATTATTATTATTAATGCTTGGGGAGATTTCTTATTGTCTACACAAGTGAAGATTGCTTGATTGTACGCTGCTTCTTCAAATACATCTTTTTGGCAAAAAACCCATAATATCGAGTCATTATAATTGTAGATTGGTAAGCTAACAAGGGAAAAAGGAGACGATGTAATTCTAGATACATGTACGTTATGTAGCTAAAAAGAAGAATTCTGATTTTGTGATCTATCAAAGATGTAACTTTATTAGATTGGCTTTTTGCAAAACTGTCATTTGCAAAAAAAAATGGGTTTTTTTTTTTCAAATCATATTTCTTGAACATTTGGAAAAGTATATCAAAAATTCACGTTACTTGCTTTTCTTTTAGAAAGTGTGATAAGATGCAATCTTACAAGTGACTGCTTATGACCCATTTTTCTCAAAAGAAGGTCATTCAAAACACATCCTCTTGCCATGAAAGGGGCAAATGTCTTTAAGTTATGAATCTCAAAAGATGAGGATGACATGACCCAAATATTCTTCTTTCCTCCAGGGATCTGGGCATGGATGAGAGTCTCTTCCAGAGGCTGGTAGAAGCCCACCCTTCCAGTGTAGTCAGACTTAGCCTGCAGTTCAGAATGAATGCCAAAATCATGTCGCTCAGCAACGCCCTGGTGTACGACGGAGCCATGAAATGCGCCAGTGATGCGATTGCCACGGCAACACTCCATCTTCCAGCATGGGAAGGGTGGATGAAGGTGATATATACATATGTATATAAACTCCTCAAAAAAAGTTTGGAAATCTGAGTTTGATCGGTAATATCTCCCGTTTCGTAGTAATAATCAATGCAAGCTTGGTATCATCTTAAAGATTATTTAATTTTCTTTCAAATAATACCCTACCTGTTATGATTATGCCATCAGGGAAAGGGCAGTATCTTAAAATGTGGTGTAAAGTGTAAATTGAAAAGCTGCAAAATGACCAAAGTTCGGTAAGTCACCGAATTTTTGTTGTTGTTGATGAGTGAGTTTTCTAAGGTCTCTTTGGTTGTTATGCAGTCTAATGTGAACATTGATATGGATTGAAAGAAAAACCTGCACAAGTAAGCAAACAACAACAACAAAAAGTGAAAAAAAAACATGTATGGTCATTTAAAAATGGGACATAAGGCATTTAATCTCACAGACCTTTCACCACATTAACACCACAAAGTGATTAAAAAAATGTGGCAGGAGCTTGATTTGCATGGATTTTCTCAGAGAAAGGGTAAACGAGAATGGACTGGCCTGCATGCAGCCCAGACCTCAACCCCATTTAACATTTGTGTGATCACCTCGGCCGGGCTGTACGGAAGAGAGTCAAAAATGCAACGACGTTGGCAGGTTTGCGTCAATTACTGATTGAAATGTCATCTCACATCAACGAATCACAAAGCTCATCAACAGCATTAGGAAGCGGTACCAGGCAGTGGTGCAGGCACGTGGGTCGTCCACCCGATACTGAACTCTGATCATGTCATTAAAACCAATGAAAATTGATGAAATCAAAGAGCCATGTGAACATAAACATGAAGATCCATGCAAATCAAGTCCCTCCCACTTTTTTCATTACTTTGTTGTGTTAATGTGGTGAAAGGTCTGTGAGATTAAATGCCTTATGTCCACTTTTTAAATGCCCTTACATGTTTCTTTATCTGGTTGTTTCAGTTTTTGTTGTTGTTGTTTGCTTACTTGTGCAGGTGTTTCTTTCAATTCATGTCAATGTTCACATAAGAGTGCATAACAACCAAAGAGACCTTGGAAAACTCACTCTTCAACAACAACAAAAATTGGGTGACTTACCGAACTTTGGTCATTTTGCAGCTTTTCAATTTAAACTTTACACCACATTTTACGATACTGTCCTTTCCCTGATGGCATAATCATAACAAGTTGGGTGTCATTTTAAAGAAAATTAAATGCTCTTTCCGATGATATCAAGCTTGCATTGATTATTACTACGAAACGGGAGATATCACCGATCAAACTCAGATTTCCAATTTTTTTTGAGGAGTTTATATGTACTATATGTACACGTGTACTGTGTACTTACATGTATATGTACAGTGTACTTAATATTGTGTATTTAAGATAGAAATGTACCCTAATAGCTAGAATACTTGCAAGATTTAGTTCAGGAATGTCAGTTTTTAAGCCAGAATCTGATTTCAGGTCTTCGTGATTATTTTCAGGCAATTGTTTAGTTTTTAATTTGCAGATCAAACTACTTACATATTATTCAAGCAATGCTCACAAAATTTAGCACACACATTGGTCTTGAGGGTGAAGATGTGCTAGACACTTTTTTAAATATGTATCATTTCATTTCATTTCATTTATTTATTCACCATATAAAATATGTACAAATGTTCATTTAACCCTATCTGGGCCCGGGGGGGGGGGGGGGGGGGGGGTAGAAGTAGTAGCTAATTTTTGACCGCGTCGCTCACTGACCTTTTTACTTTCAAGTCTTGCGCATCTTTTGAGACCAAATTCGCGACGTCCGGGTACGCGGTTCCGAAGTTACACAACTTTTCGTACTTGCATGTCACACCAAAAATCGCTCAAAAACATGAAATTGTGTGTTTCAATGCAAATTGTGTTTTCAGCCCAAATTCATAAATGTATGATCAGGGTTGGGTTTCTTCC
>JZLH01S0379784.1:17285-39118 GCA_001188425.1 Eucidaris tribuloides
TACCAAAATATGACACTTTATATAGTGTTACAGTAATGAACTAATGAAGATGTCTTCTGAAATAATTCTCATCTTTCCAGTGCATCTAATAAGAAGGCACACGTTAATGAGGAGGGTACGGAAGGGCCCCTGTCGCCCGTCAACACCGCTGTCAGTGGGGCGCAGCTAGACCCCCACTCCATCTCCCCGATATCAATGGCGAGAAGGAAGAAGCAGCCCAAGGCGACAAAGAAGACCTCCTTTGTCGAGAAGACAAAGTCGGGCACGGAACTGATCGAGAAGAACGGAGTTCGCTTCCCCTCCAACCTGAACGTCCAGCATTCGGTGAACTCGGTGCTCATCCAGAAACCGGGCAAATTGACGGCGAAAGAAATACGAGAAGGTAAATAATACAGCAGGACATTGTGATACTCTCTTCATCACTTTTTGGAGATGGTGTGTTCATGGTATTATTGTTTATTAGTCTGTGTTTCAGTCTGACATACCGCTGGCTATTTTGTCAGAACCACAAACTTATTGTTTTGTTCTTTTTCCAATACAAAGTTCCTAACTGAATTCAGTTGTTACATTGCTTTTTAAGCTTATCATTACAAATCTGATGATAAAAAATTTGGGTCTTTTTGTCATATATAAATGACCGAAGTTAGATGTATGCATGTATCCACTGACAATCTATGAAATGTGTCGTAAGGTGTCATTTGAATGACATGGAATATTTTTGCTTGTGTACATAAACATATCCAAAATTAGTTGCATGTACTGTGTTTTAAACTGAATCCAAAGTCTGTCCTAAGATGTCATTTGAATTGAATGCAAGTGAATAACCTAGTATAACGAGGCCCTAATATTTGAAATGAGTCAAAAATTGGACAAGGAGCAATACTACATGTACATATTATTATCTTGTGGCTGAAAGTGGCTACAAAAATATTCACCAAATCGGAACAAGAGCACAGTAACGCATTCAGGCTACACTTTCATGAGCACAGTAATGCCCTTAGGCTGTGTGCACGCTTAGGGCGTTACTGTGCTTGTGCAATGAATTGTCCTTTTCAGTTTGATTGCATTGTACTCTTTGCATCACACTTTTCTCTTCTTTTTTCGTTTCATGCTACAGCTGTAATGTCCAAGTCAGAATCGTCGCAGTCACTAAACCCACGGCAACTTAAGGTAAGGCTTTGTACATTCAAAGATGTTGTAATACATCTATTGTAAAACGTAGCTTAAGCTAAGGAGGCACTGACTGCTCTGTGGAACATTATGATATTTATAATTCATATTCCATTTTGCTCGGCAAAATGACGGGCACCAATCTTGATTTTAGCTGTAATCAAGAAACTAAAACTTCTCTATGAGCCAGTTATTCTGCATACGGGCAGTTCCGCGAAAAATGTTACCCGGGCTCAAAATCATGAAATCTGTAATAATTCAAAAAATATATGGGCTACAGTGATAGATTTAGTATCACACAATAGAACTCATCAAACTGTTTAATTTGAGTGGTATTTGAATACATTTGAAGTATGTTTAGACATGCTTTTCTTCAAAAAACCCATTTTCTTGCAAAATTTTCTTATCTTTTTTGAAAAATACACAATCTTTGAGTCTCATTATTTCAAATTCAACAGCACTTCAGAATTAATTTATAGTAGTTTTTAGTTAAGAAAGGACCAAAAATGACTAATATTAGCTTTATAATAGTTATCAAATGGTTTTAAGTATAAATATAAGGACCTATAAAAGTGGTCCAAGGTATAATGTCCGTAACGTTAAAAATGTAATGTCCGTAACGCAACATTTATGGTCCTGTATGGGATAGACTGAATCTGTTGTACCTAATTGTCATCCTACAACTTAAACAGGTCCTCGGCACCCATTTCAGAAGAAAATTGGTTTCACTTCATGCTTAAGCTCACAAAATTTTTGACAAATGCGTTGGTAGGTGAAAAGTCTTGTCCAAAAAATGTAATGTCCGTAACGGCAAACATAATGAGTGATAACTACCAAACGATAAATATAAACTAATTCAAATTCAAAATGTTAACACTTTAGGGTGGATCGTGTAAGATTCCCACCAAAAAGTTCAGAATGATGATGAGGATTTCTAGAAATAAGCCCCCAAAGTTGCAAAAAAATCTCTGAATGTAATGTCCGTAACGCTGGAATTGCCCATATGGTTACGATACTCTTGGGCTTTCACAGGTCATACTACACTAAAGGGTTAACATGTTATGTAAATGACACTGAATATACTGTATATTAACCAAAATATAATTTTAGTAATTGTCCTTCACTTTTGGTCAGATATGGTTGTATTTTCAGCTCATTGACACACTGTGACCTGTAGCTCGCCGGGACGGTTTTGTAAAACAGCATTTCTGCAGTAGTTTGGAAATTGCATTTTATCATACCATTTGAAATTTATTGTCATTCATTTAATGTCCCCTATATTTAAACTTTTGATTTAGCATTAACTTTCCAGCCTATACTTGAATCTGAAAAAAGGACTCTTATCTTATTAATACATTTGTAAAGCATGATATGTTTGTGATATCCCAGTCAACTTAAAGTGATAGGCTAACATTGTGGAGCTTCAATTTAAAAAACTGTCAAACTTTGATATCTGAGCTACATAGTAGTGTTCAAATGGACAAATAAACACCCTAGAATACAAAAGTTTGGAAAGTTACACTGCCAATGGCAAGTTATACATGAATAAACAATAAAACTCGGGGCGAGTTTTATTAACATAGGTGTACACACAGTAAGTCTATGGGAGAAAATGGGCAAGTGAATCTGATCAACTTACGATTTTCACTTTTTTGAAGCACTAAATAATCATTTTGAAATACAATTTTTTCAGGGCTTCATTTTTAGACCTCATCAAAGACACTGGTAGCATGGGGAATCATGCGGCTCAGATTTTTTTTAACTGTGGTAAATGTTAGCCAATACCTTTAAGATTTAGTAATTGACTGTGAATTGAAATATAATGAATCATGAACTGTAACTACCATTTCACCTCTATTTTATTCTCTTTGCAGGAAGCAATATTTGATCATGAAGTCAAACAAGACGTTCAAGCTGAGAGGAGAAATCAGTTGAGGTGGTAAGTTCAGCAATATTATACGGTTAAGTTCAATCGCATACCCAGGTTTGGTTTCAGCATATCAGAACGACTCTCCCGAGATGACTGGCCACGTGACAATCCCCTAGAGGACAACTTCCCCCCCCCAACAAACACACAGAACAGCTCTCCTGCAGGGAGGGCACTTCGGAGGACAAGCTGCCGCTAGAGACAACTTTCGCCCCTCGCCCAACAAACACACAGAACAAGCTTCTCCTGCAGGAAGGGCACTTCCGGAAGGACAATGCCGCTAGAGGACACATCGCCCCCCCCCCCCCCCACACACACGACACACACACAGAGAAGCAGTTCCCGCTCAGGATGGCCCCCCTTGGAGGACAACCCCCCTGGAGGACAACTTCCCGGCAGGTCAATTCAGACTTTTAAACTGGAATCAATGTTAAACTCCAGGGGAGTTGTCCTCTGTGGGAGTCATCCCCGTGTGAGTTGTCCCCTGGGGGAGCATTCCTGGACACGGTTTTACAAAATGGATGTAATTGGCTGACTTTTATAGGCGGATGCTAATGTGTGGAAAAATAATTTTTAGTTTTGTCATCCGTCTTAAATTGGTTTTAGTTGCATAGTTACTGCAGCTGTGCTTTCTGTACATAATCATGGAGGTAGCCACTTCCAGATTGTTATAAAATCAAATACTTGATCAGTTTATTTTAATGACTCAGAAAAAAAAGTGACCCAGCTGAGCTTTAACCAGTATCCTACTGCTTTCCAGGCAGGGGCACTACCACCAGGCTACGCTGGGTGACAGCAATGCCTCGATTAACTTGATTCAAATATCCAAGAATGAAACTCTGCTTCTGAGCTCATGAAATATTAACAAGTCCACCAGTGTAGGGACAAATATGTATGGAGACGTTTGCAGAAAGAATTTACGGTCTTGCATAATTTTGGCTGCAGTCTCTGTAAAATTGAGAATTGATGAAATATAGTGTTCTGTTTTCTTCTTTTTACTTTAGGCAAGTTCACCTGGGCCGTGATCAGATTACACCACCTGCAAGATTAGAAATCCTAGAATCAAGAAAAGAAGCAGTCAAAGACTATCATGTAAGTGATACTGTTCATTACCTCTTAACTTGTCAAAGATTCTTTGACAGTGTAGAAATGGCATGAAGCTGTTATTGAATTAAGCAGAAATTTTGCACAATTTACTTCACACCTTCTATTTAGCCAAGTTTCATCGTCTGATACTTTATAATCTCTAAGTTATAATCGGTTGTTTTACAACATGGATTTGTTACATGAGGCCTGGTTTCTCTGGCAAATTTGTCAAACTCCTGCAAAAACAAGGTGAAGTTAATTTCAAGAAAAATCACACTTCCCAATCACTTCTGGTCCTCTAATTTGGCCAGATGATAGATAAATGCATGGCTTTTTAGAAAATCCAAATCCCTAAATCAACATTTCCAACCCAACTTGTCTTTTTCTCGCATTTACGCAAAACTACCGTTGTGACTTACTGTTCATTTTGCAGTATACTGTTGGGATGAATGAAACATTTTGATTTGCTTTTTTTATAGTTTAAAAGAGGTGACCCGCTCCCCGACATCGAGTTCAACAGGACACAAACATCATGTACGCAGCGACGCACGTACAGACGGGTGACCGAAGTGCCGCCCCCAGTGGCCAAGTTTGACACATATTGCAACGACCCCTGGGCCATGAGGTATCGTGCCATCGGCCGATTCCAGCAGGCCGTTCTCAAGGTCATCTTGAGGCAGAGAGCAGACGATAAGTGGTCGTTGTTAAGGAAGCTCGTGGAAGACTATAAATCGGGCAATGCTGGCAAAGTTGAAATAGGTATGAAGAATGATACAGAAAATTTTCAGTTATTGTGGGGTAATCATACAATGTAGTTCAAGCTTCTACCAAATGAATCTTGAATTTTTGAAATGTTGTCATAGTGTCATATATCTTCAGTCCAGTGATCACAGCAGACAACAACTAGAAAACATATGACTGATCACTTGGCTTGAGGAAGTCAACAGGAGTGGATGAAAGCTTGCCTAAAGAAAATTAGGGTTGCTAGAAGCTTGAACTACATTGTAGGTATGATTAATGCCTCATTGGTTTCACATTGATGTTTTCAAGTAAATAAGATGATGACATTTAATTAAAACACTGATGCTGGTGCTTGAAGTTGATTCCTATTAAACACATTTCTTTTTCTGAACAAAGCACTTCTTCATTGAGTTTACTTATAGTGCTTAATTTGTTTTGATTGAGATTTCCATCGTCAAACATGCTGTTTGTTTCAAGAACTATTGACTGATTGTGCTGACATGCATTGTCTATATTTCATGTCATTGTACTGCTACAATTATTGGAGAGATCTTTAACTTCAATTCTCTCTTTCACCTACATGAATGAGAGCACAATTATATTGTATTGAAATGAGTGGAAAAGAATTTCATTTAAATTCTACTTTTGCAATGGCATGGCTAAGAGCTTCATGACAGCTAAAAATATATATATATTTTTTGTTATTTTATTATATGTCTTGAAGAAGACCTAAACTACATGGAATTGTTATTATACACAATTGAAACTGCGAAAGAATATCATAACTTGAAAATGAGTAAGATAAAGGTGACAAAATATAATATTGATATTGTAAATGTGGTAATCATTATCTTTTCAGTCACATTTGGAAGTAATGGTGAAGCCAAGCACGACCATCTTCCACTGTACGTCAGCCCCGACAGAGTTTTAACATACGCCTTTCCCTCATACATCTCACCCGATTACAAGGATGATATGGTAAGATATTTTGTGTGGCATTATTCATCTTGAAAAATATTGATAAACAAATAAAAATAAAAGTAAATAAATAGATAAATAAGGTAATGAATAATCAAATACATAAATGAGTAAATTTTCTCAAAATTTTGTTCCTGTGGTTGCTGACTCTCTTTCTATTTTGGTAGTAGCCTTTTCAAGAGTAAATTTGGACCAATTATGAATAATCATTGGGTAGCTTTAAGTCTGGAGATATCAGAAATATGTCAGAAAATTGAGGATCAGTGACTATATCAGGCTTTCATGGTGATTGGTTGCAATTCAGGGCCTTCTCTCAAGGATAGTTTCAGATAAGGCCAGGCAAAATGGTTCGCTGCCACCCAGATTATGCAAGTGTGAATTCTTGTGTGCCAACCTATTTGATTGTTTCAACTGTTCGCAAATTAAGGGAAAAGGGACAGGCATAAAAAGCAATACCTACCAAGATCTCACCTTCATATTCGTGTGATGAACACTATACACTGACATTGCGTGCAAAACTGGGCCTTGAATAATGTCTGTACATTTTCAAAAAGAGAGGATTTTGGTGCATGTTCAAAATCATCTGCTATGAATTCTTCTTGCTCTCAGTCATTTGCAGTTACATAATCAGAGAATCCGTCTCATGATATGTTTGGTAAAGTATGTAAATATTCTCAATATGCCAGTTACGAGGTTTGTATGTTGCAATGTACACAGGCCGGTCATGTGTATACATGAGCTTTTAACGATATGCTGGCACACACAGTGCTTTAAAGGGAGAAGGAGCCAGCAATTAACAGTCGTAAGTTAAGGAAATTAATGACATTGTGAGTATTGCGAGAATTATGGTACATGGTGATAAAGACAGCCTAAATAAGGGGTACTGTGTGATACTCATCCTCAGCAAGGCCCTGTAAATTAGTTAATTTGTGTTTATTTTACGTCTTTGCAAGTTTTATCTCGGGATAAAACTTACAGAAACAGCTATAGGGGGAGGAGCTTATCGATTCAAACAGTGCATACATCACCACGGCACGACTAACACATGTCGGGTGGCATGCATTGGTCACGCATGGTCAGCTCCAGACCTGTGCATGTGCGATCTGATTGGTTGGCAAGAACCCAAATTTTTTCTTAACTTATGCCTGTTAGTTGCTGGCTCCTTCTCCCTTTAAGTCTGGTCATCTAATATGTCCAACAAAGTTCAAGATGACCACTACTTAGTGGTAATTAAAAAAAAAATAACAGGTTAGTTGAGTATCACTCTTTTAAATTCTTACTAGCATCATTGTGTATCAGTTTTGTAGCAATATGTGACAATTATTGAGAATTTGGTCCCTTCTCCCATTGATTTGTAGGCACCCGACGCCCTTGGCATTGTACCATCCAAGCCTACAGACATCTTTGTTAAAAGGAAGGTACCCTATCTTGACCTGAAGGTCCCCCAGCAGTACAGGCTGATGAGCTATAAGGCCCACAACGTACAGGATGCAGCTGGTGGGTATGTGGCTCCAAGACTTGTCAGGCCACTAAGGACGGGTGCTGAGGTGAGTTTGTTTGTAGGGTCCAGCAGTTTATAATTTCATTTTCCCCTTCATTTTCACAATTTTTTTTTTCATTTAAAATGAATCTTTACTCTGAAAGTATTGTGGTTATATCAAATGCACAACATTGTCATAAACAAAACAGTAAAAATTTGGCCAATATTGGATAATCCGTTCAAGACATCAACAAATATTACTTTTAAAGTTTTGATATAAATTCTTAAAATCCACCCCAATGAAATAAAATGTAGTTGAGCAACTAGATGTGCCCTCACCAGTGGGTTGACCTACGGTACGCCACTGATAGGGCCCACTTTCATGAAGTCCATTTTGAGTGACAAATATCAAAAATCAGTAGCAAATATCCTGAAGAATATCCAATCAGAAGAGACAATAACAGTTTCTTTAGTTTCTAAGTCTTTACAAAGACCCCCCCCCCTCCTTTCCCCTGGTTGAGGCCTGTAAGCCTCTTGCCACTTCGTTCACTGACAATTCGGGGAAATGCCCAGTCAGTACATAATTCACAGAAGCTCTAACATTTGAGGCTACCAGGCCCCACACAGGTAGCCATGAGAATGATGAGTGGTTACAAAATACACACATACGATTTTCACTAAAGATATCTCAAAAAACAAGCCTACAAACACAAAACAAAACAAAAACGGAAACTGATCAAAATGGTAACATTTTCTACAAGTATGGCATTAACATTCTGTACATTCCTTACATTCTTTGCATTCCATTGTATCTGCCAGGACGAGTTGATTACCATGCCAGTGCCAGAGCCAGCCTGGCCAGACAAGGAACAGACTGGTGTGGAGAGACTAGACGTAGGGGGAGAAGATGATGATGATGAGGAGGAGAAGCCGGTGGAGCTCGTCTCCAAGGAAACTCGTGCATCGGTGCAGCTGGTTCCTCCGTCTGCTCTCTTCAAATCCGTGGAGTACCCATCCCTCCATATATTTGTGAGTCATAGGACCTGTCCACATTTGATCAATTTTGATGTGAATGATACATAAATTGGGTTCCAAGAGATTTATATCCGAAATTATTGTTCAAAAAAGATGCTTGAACGTGTAGTTTTTGTCAGGCCACCAAGGTGGAGTGAGACTGAGAGATCAGGATCCTTGGTGACATCAGTCCATCTGTCTGCTGTCCATAGTGCTTATGAAAAGTGATTAGCTTTGAATTGAATTAAATTAAATCACAAAATCTAAAGCCAAAAAAAAGTTGAGAAAAAATCCAAGCATTTGGAGGCATTAAAATTTGAAATCAGAAGTAAATTAGAAAAAAGGCAAAGATGCACCATACATTTTATTATCTGTGAGTATTTATAAGTGTTTATTTGAACATAAACTTGCATAAACAACATTGGGAACATGTAATCTACTTTGAATCGTTGTCAAAAAATGATTTACTTGCTTGTTCAGAAAGCAAAACCTAAAAATAAATAAAGAATAGATATGCAGTGTATATTAATGAGCAATAATTCAGTGTTTGTAGTCATTATACGTAATTCAGTGACGTTCTCATAGAGCTTATGAAGTAACATGTGCCAAATTTGGTGTCAATCTGAGTCTGTATAAGCAAAATCCTGAGGGAGGGGAAATTTCCACACACCCCCCCCCCACACCCTTCAGTCTTTTTAGACCGCAAACTACCCCATTCTTTTCAGGTTGTGCGTATTAACTCATTCCTCTCCTGTATCTCCCATCTCTTTACAGAACCCAGCCCCAGGCCTACAGGTGTTCATGCCTCCCCTCCCCTACGCCGAGGTTGACCCAGACTTCCACCTGTGCCCCCTGCCGAGGTACACCCACTGGGATCCCAAGAACAAACATGGCAATACGCTCAAGAGATACCTGGACCAAGAGGTAGGTAGAATCGCATCAGGACAACTCCCCCAGAGGACAACTCCTCTGGAGGACAACTCTCCCCCCCCCAGGACAACTCGCCCAAGGACTACTCCCCAAGGACAACTCCCCCAGATGACAACTCTCCCGAGGACAACTACCCCAAGGACAACTCCCCCAGATGACAACTCTCCCGAGGACAACTACCCCAAGGACAACTCCCCCAAAGACAACTCTCCCAGATGACAACTCCCCTGAGGAGAATTACTCCAAGGACAACTCCCCTAAGAACTCCTCCGAGGACAACTCCCCTGAGAACTCCTCCAAGGACAACTCCCCCAAGGACTACTCTCCTGTGGTCACATCGGATTTGTTAAAGCTAAAAACATTGTTAAATTCCACTGGGGGGAGTTATCCTGCAGGGGAGTTATCCTGCAAGGGAGTTGTCTCAGGAGGAGTTGTCCTCTGGGGGAGCTGTCCTCCGGGAGAGATGTTTGATGGGAGTCGTCCCCAGGGGAGTACTCCTAGAACCAGATAGAATAAGGAGGGAAACTGGATTACAATGGTGTAGTGTTAAGCCGTTTCAAAAGTCCGTCTTTGGTGCACATGTACACAGTGATTTTTTTTGGTCCAGTACATATGTATATGCTGTTTTAATGAGTGTTGGTATACCATATTATGTTTCCCTTACAATAACGTCGATGACATGGCGTGGGACTAACATAAACAGTAAACTGACAGTCCAATTTTGAGCGATCAGAATTGCAGTTTTAACATCATAAAAATAGAAGACAAAAATTATGTGGTGAAAACTGATGTATTTTTCAAAGAAGAAGAATAAAAATTGAATTTACATTACAGCATAAGCGTCACAAATATCTGTCCAAATTTCACATGTAACATTTGAAACAGAGACAGACATTTGGACAGAGAAGTTTGCTTCCAGTTCTTCCCCCTACTTAGAAATGTAACATGGAATATTGGTTAAAGGCAAGGTTCACCCTGACATCAAGTTGGTTTTAATGAAAGCAGAACAATGAGAGAAACATATTAATGAAAGTTTGGCGAAAATCCACCAAAGAATAACAGAGTTATGAAGTTTCAAAGTTTTAAATTTGTGACGTCACATGTGAGCAGCTCCCCATATGTCACATAATATAAATTTCATAAATTTCAATTTTTTTAATAGTCTATGATAATTAAATGCGGTGTTTTCATAGTTGCATGTATGAAATAATGTTTCTGATAAATATTGAATGCAAGTAAAATCATCTTTCAAATTTCTTGAGAAAACGGCACTTTTATGGAATTATATCACAGCACATATGGGAGCTGCTCGCATGTCACAAATTTAAAACTTTGAAAGTTCATAAGTCCGCTATTCTGTGGTGGATTTTCGCCAAACTTTCATTAATATGTTTCTCTCATTGTTCTGCTTTTATTAAAACCAACTTAATGCCAGGGTGAACCTTGCCTTTAAGAGTGGTTTGAAGGTGTATGTTAATGCACTGTTTAATACTGACTTTGGTAGATTCTTTTTCTGTACAGGAAATTCAAGAATTGACCCTATCGTGGTTGGTACTAGGTCATATTAATTAGCACTGTTACAATCATTTCCAATACTATCCTTTACCTTAGTTAGGTCCGTTTGCAAAGACATGTAGTTTATATTTTTGTATGTATGTTTGTGTGTCTATCTGTCTGTAGGATGTCATCAAGGGGGTAATGGCATGGAAGAAATTCCCTTCACAAGGCTTGGTTTCCTTGGCCAACACGCCGACATTGACCAATGTATGGGTGCCTAGATGGTATGTATATAGCCTGTCTTATTGTTGCATATGTGTTACTTCTTTAGATTGTACACAGTGTACAGTGTTACTTTGAGATATGAATGTTGTCTAAAAGGTGTGCATTTGTTGTTTAAAATGTGATAATTTTAGCACTTAAATTGCAACCTGCATGTAATATACAAGTAGGCCCTAATTTAGCAACAGTAAGCAGCTACATTATACAGTCCAAAAAATAATAGATTTTGTATCATATTTCAATTTGTTTCATCTGAAACAAAAATTGTGTCACGGACGGGTGTTGTAAGCAGTTTAATCAAAAACATGTGTTAGGCCGTGCTGCCAACCTCTGCTGACCAAAAGAACATACTGATCCATAGTAAAAACCATAATTATTTTGAAGGTCCAAAACCTATTTTGGTACAAAAATGGGTAAATTACACATATTAAGCATGCCAATCAAGTTCAAGAAAAACATATTTTGCATTAAATTATATTTTATTACTTTTGATGATAAAAAAAACACTAAATATCATTGAAACATATAAGTTGGCAGCTCTGTGTATTAGGGACAGACAGATTCAGGGGGGGGGGGGCATTGTGAGATCTGATGTAAACAGAACCTGTTAGAACACAGAATTGACTAAATATTGTTGTACATATTGTTGTTAAATCAAACGTACAAGATGCAAATTTTAGCCTTACAGCAATATTTACTACAGTTTGGGTATTTGAAAATAAAACTTAGAATTATAGAAGTTACAACAATAACCTTCTCAAAGTTGTATGCCAATGTGAATGGCCAAACCAAACTTTGAGAAGAGTAACGTCAAGAAGATTTTTCATGTTAATGCACTATATGTTTTTATTCCTCTTCTTTCCAAGGACCGATACTTTCAGCACAGACCTGCTTCCTGAGACTGTGCCTCAGCTACTGGATGGTCTTCCACCCCAGGACACCGAGAACATCCTCTCTGATGACTCGTAAGTTGGCATTCCTTGCATTCCTTACATTCCTTGAATACCTCACAGCTCACCTAGCATTCACCTAGCATTCATTGAATACCTCATTAGCATTATTCCTTGTGAATTTCATTAAATAAGGGTGCACACTTCAAAACACCAGACCAGTGTGGTTTTGAGAAAGTGACATGTGGCATGGTCGGGGGGGGGGGGGGGGTCTTCTTGGGGCACAACAAAAGATAATGCAATAACCCAGGTTTATAGCTTTTCCTGAACTAAAGAAATAAATAGATGAAGGTACTCATGTTTTTGTTATACTCTTTGAAGTCCACCAGTCTGATTCTCAAAACGGTCTATAGTTTGCTTTGTATGAGTCAATAAGAAAAACACAACAATATTGCTGAGCCTGAATCCATATTGCTTTATTGTCATACCACCAGTGCTACGACTTTGAATTCTTTTGTGGTAATGTATGTAGCACTACATCAAGATAGGCTGTGTTGTGGATTAGCTTATGTACAGTTACAATATGATTGCTATGCTTATTTCATGTTGTCACAACTTCTGCTTCAATCTTAATATGCTTGAAAGGCTGTGTTTTTGAATTGCACACCAAACTACTTTTGCACAGATTTGATCGAACTAAAAGCAGGTGCATAAAAGTGCAGTTTTCAAAATTTGGGATACATACATTGTAAAGCTTTTGAAATATAAACAATAAATCATTAAAAATTGGGCTGTTTCTCAATTAGTGTTTTGTAATGGTATTCTAGGTTTCAGACACTAAAATGTGGCATTCAACAACAAGTTTCGAATTTGGTAGAGTCCTCACATATCAAAGATTTGCTTGATAATCATACAACTGCACTGGTGTGAGTTTTTGGTCGTGTAAACGCTGATCAGCAAGTGTTCAGTTTTCACAAGATGATACACCATCATGTCTGGCAGTCAGACTAGTGAGTGGTGGTATAAAATTCAAATTCAGTGAATGACTTTAAGTTGATGCATTCCAAGTCAATTGTAACAATGCTTATTTTCACGAAATATGACTTTTCAGCCCTAATGCTTTTTCAAGAGGTGAAGATTTATGTGAATCTTTATGTTGTGAATAATTTTACTTGTAGGTTATCTGGTCGATAAATTCATTTCAGGGAGTGCATGGACACAATCTTGAAATGGCATAAAGTAAGTCAAAAAAGAAGAGATTTATTATACAGTAGGAAACATTTTCAGATATGTTTCCGAAATATTGACATTTTTTTGTTTTATTTTTTGTTTATTTTGGTGTAACAGTGATGATGAGGGTACAGCCAGCAAGGATCAAGGTCTGGAAGTTGCCTTGACTCCTGGCATGGTGAATGCCGAGTTTCATCTGATCGAGGTGCCACAAACCCCGGAACAAGAAACGCCTGATAGGTCAGTTACTACCATTTGTTACAGATTGCAGCTTTTCTCCCACTTTCCTTGAACCACCCATGGGAATCTGAAAGTCTATACAGCAATGAGTTAACCCTAAACCTACCGGGGGGGGGGGGGGGGGCATAATGGCCCCCCCCCTCGACAATTTCGCGATTACGCTGCCCGCGCGAAAATTTTGACAGCGCCGTTACACTGCTTTTACTTTCAAGTCTCGTGCATCATTTAAGACCATTTTTGAAAAAATCGAAACGTACCGTTACGACGCTGCGCGACTTTCATACATGCATGCAACTCCAAAATCGCTCAAAAACGTGATTTTGTGTACAAAATCAATGCAAATTGTGTTTTCAGCCAAAATCATAAATGTATGATTATTTTTACTTTTACTGGCTGAAATGATTAAGTTATGCCTGTTTATGATCGCAAAAGTGTCCCCGACAAAGTTCATTGAAAAAATAAGAAAAAACAAAAGGTCGTAAAAACAAAGAAATGCATAAGAAATTCACAAAACAATAAAATATATAGGAAATTAATTCTGATTTGGCAAATTTTTTTGTAGATAATTGTTAGAAATGTCAAAATGAATATTTTCACCCAAAATTAGCATTCTACTAGCTTTTGTAAGCGAGATATAGGCAAAAACATAATTTCATACACTTATTTGCATAATTAATTACTTAAAAAATACAAAAACAGGTCCGACGGTCCGAGACCTGTAAAAATTACTGTCGGGCCAGTATAATTTCAGAAATGGCCAATTTTACTGGTCCGACAGGGCCAGTAAAAAAATTTGTCCCATATAATGATATATCAGAGAAAACGGGCGTCACACGGAGCTATTGTTTAGCTCCGTATTACACCAAAAATAATTGTTAGGAGTTTATTTTTCACCCGTGGAAATGAATTTTGCAAATATTTAGTTCCGTATTATGCCAGAAATAAAAGTCGGCCATTTGATTTTAACCCACGGATATTAATTGCGGTAATATTTAGCCCCGTATTACGCCAAAAATAATTGTTATGAGTTTATTTTTGACCCGCGGAAATGAATTGGGGTAATATTTAGTTCCGTATTATGCCAGAAATTCATTTGCGCGGGTCAAAAATACACTCTTAACAATTATTTTGGCATAATACGAAACCAAAAATTTGCGAAATTAATATCCGCGGGTCAAAATCAACTGCCGGCTTTTATTTCTGGCATTATATGGAACTGAATATTACCCCAACTCATTTCCGCGGGACAAAAATAAACTCCTAACAATTATTTTTGGTGTAATACGGAACTAAATATTAGCGAAATTAATATCCGTATGGGTCAAAATCAAACTGCCGACAATTCTTTTTAGCATAATATGGAACTTAATCTTTTAGCGACAGTCATGTCCGACAGCAAAAAAACAACAACAACAACAAAGCATGAACTTGCGACAGTTGTTGTTAGCATCATAGGAGCTGGCAAATACGGTATGCTATATTGCCGGGGTGGGGGGGGGGGGGGGAGTCAATAATAAAATATAGTTTTAATGTGTTTTTTAATTTATTTTTTTGGACCAGTAATTTTTAGGTTCGGGCCAGTGAAATAATGAAAAAGTTGACTTCTACTGGTCCGACAGGAACAGGTCGGACCAGTAGAAAAAAAAGTTAGTGTGGAGCCCTGTGGTAGGTTCGATGTTGTTTTCTGGTGTTTCGAGTGTCAATTCAATACTTTATAAAACTCATTAAAGATTGATGAAAAACGTTGTCTGATCGACCAAAACTTCACTAAGGCTATATTATCATTTATGGATTCCGTATTCATCAAGCGCAATCTAAAGATGGTTTGACTTGGCTTTAACAGTTGTTTTCCCATATATGCTGGTACCTCGTGAGGTATGTCATTTCACGTCTTCACTGGGTCAACTGTAACATAGCAGTCTATGGGGACATGGGCATGGCAAAACTGGGTGCTTTAAAATTGTAAAATTCTTTTCAGGCCTTCATTTTTAGACCACATCAGAGACACTTATAGCATAGAGGATTAGGTAGTTCATATTTTTAAACTGAAAACATTGTTGTATTATGCTTTTAAGTAAATATTTCCTTTTCCATTTGCATCCTTTTTGAACAGTGATGAATTTCCATTTGGTAGCAAGTTGCCTGCACACAACAATCCAGTGTCAAGTAATGGCCCAGTGCCACGGTATGTCATTTGGATTTCTACTGTCCCACCCCCCTTCCTCTCCCTGTTCCCCCTTCGTCTCCCCGTTCCCCCTTCGTCCCCCCCCTGTCTTCCTTTCCCCCCTCCTCCTCTCTCTTCCCCACCATCTTTCTCCCTCTTCCCCACCATCTCCAGCTTCAAAGGCTGTCACTCATAGGGGAAACCCCCTACCATAGCCAACCATAGGGTATAGGGGATGGGGAAAATGGGTTTTCCATAGGGGAAAGTGGGGGGGGGGTTTGATGTACCAGAATTTTAATCTGACAATTTTCAAAAATGTTCTTAAATGCTCAGAGGATTTCAAAGAACTGTGGTACATATTCGTGCATAGACATTGTCTCAAATGGTTGCTTTTCAGGCCCAGAAACTGTATAATTACGCAAACCTTAACATCAACTTTCTTAATAAACATAATTTTTTGGTATATTTTAGGTTATTTTGTAGGGGAAAACTTAGTTTTGTAGGTAAAAAGTGGATTTTTGTAGAGAAAAACTTGCTTTCAAAGGTGAAAAGTGGGATGTTAGAGCGTAGGGGAAAAGTAGTGTCCGTGGGGGAAAATATGCATGCTGAAATGAAAATTATGAGTGGCAGCCTTGCGCTGCATGTTTCTCAAGCCAGCCAGAATATGATGATATAAATGATACCCTTGGGTACCAAATAGAAATCTGCCATTTAGTGAATTAGTTAAATTTCAGTGCTGTACTCTGGCTTACCAAACCATTTTTAAGTTCTACCAACCTTAAATAATTTTGTTGACCAGCTTCACCCACTCCTGTGGGCTTTCTCAAGCCAAGTGAGCGGTCACACTTTTTGTATTTGCTGTCTGTTGTCTTACGATCATTGGACTGAACATAGGTGACAATGGGTAACCAGTGTCCCTGTTTAGTGTAGGATTAATCTGCTTTATACATAAAGATTCTTTCACCTTTCTTGACCAGTAGTTACTTTCAAAGTCAATAATCAGGGCATCATCCCATCCAATGCTATATTCTGTATTGAGGGCGTGTTCATCTAGAGCTGAATGGGATGGGTTATTCAATCTTAGGGCTCTTTTGTGTTTGTTTAATCGATCATTGAGACTTTTGCCCTTTTCCCTAAGATAATACATGGTACAATCTGTGCATTTAACCTTGTACACAATACCTGTCATTTCTTTGTCTTTTGGGTGGAACTTTCTGCTTCTTAGTGTGTAAGGACTTTTGAAAGCAACACTGATATTCTTGTCTTGGAATGCTCGTGTTAAGTGAGAGGATATACTGTTGACATAACAGCACAACTCGGTTGTTAAGTTCTTTCTTTTCCTTTTGGGGGGTCTCAGTTCTTAATTCTGACCTTTGCTCTTTGTCCCCTCCACACTTTGTATCCACATGATTTAAGCACCTTGTCAGTATGCTGAAATTCACTCTGTAGTGCATCATTGTTTGAGGTCGCATTCACAGCTCTCAAGTACAATGAGCTGGTAACTCCCACTTTCGTGTGGAGGGGTGATCTGATTCAAAATTCAAGTATATGTGGTGTGTGTAGGTTTCCTTTACACAGTGGTAGAAACTGAAAGGTCATTTTTCACATGGACCTTTGTGTCCAGAAGGTTCAATGACCTTTCCACCTTTTCCTCAAATGATAGAACAGGCTTAAGCGTGGACTGAAATTGGACATCTTCTGAGACTTTGCCTTGAGAGCACTTATGTCGCCAATGACGGTATTGATGAATGGAAGGGATAATTCAGAGAAGTGAAATGTGATGTACTATGATGGTATTCTTTACCAACAAACTCATGCAACACGTAGGGCTCACCTATTTCTCCAGTTATATGTGATATATATCTAGAAGATTTGGAAGAAGAAATCTTCTTTCATGCTCCCATCTGTCTAGGATATGGTGGAGATATGTCGACGACACCTTTGTCATCATTGATAATGATCACATTGTTGAGTTTACAATAGCATTGACCAATACAAAGTTCACTATTAGGAAGAGGTGGAAAATTCATTAAACTTTCTGGACACAAAGGTCCATGTGAACGATGACCTTTCAGTTTCTGTCGTTGTGTGGAGGAAACCTACACACACCGATTCTTCCTTGACCTTGGAATCAGATCACCCCTCAGCACAAAAGTGGGAGTTACCAGCTCATTGTACTTGAGAGATCTTAATGTGACCTTGGACAATGTTGCGATACAGAGTGAATTTTAGCATACTATTGACTAGGTGCTTGACTTTTAACTACACCCAGTGAGGGAAGAGACAAAGAGCAAAGGCCAGATTTAAGAACTGAGACCCCCCCCCCCCCCACGGAAAAGAAAGAACTTAACAACCGAGTTGTGCTTCCTAATGTCAACACTATATCTTCTCGCTTTACACCAGTATTCCGAGACAAGAATATCAGTGTTGTTTTCAGAAGTCCTAACACTATAAGATGCACACTGGTCCATCCAAAAGAGAAGAATGCACAGATAGAAACAGTTGTTATGTTATGGGAAAAGGCAGAACTCTCAATAACCTATTATAGGAACACAAACGAGCCCTCAGATTGAACAACCCATCCCATTCAGCTCTTTCAGAACATGCCCTCAATACAGGACATAGCATTGGATGGGATGATGCCCTGATTAATGACTTTGAAAATAACTGCTGGTCTAGAAAGGTGATAGAGTATGAATAAAGAGGATTAATCCTGCACTAAACAGGGACACTGGTTACACATTATTCACCTATTTTCGGTCCAATGATTGCAAGACGGCCGACAGCAACTACAAAATATGTGACCGATTACTTGGCTTGAGAAAGCCCACAGGAGTGGGTGAAGTATAGAACTACTCTATGTGATTACCCTCACCCATGAATCAAACGTCTATAAGTTATTTCTGTATTGTACTTTTCAATGTTGAAAAAATGCTTCTTGTGCAAAATGTTTTAAGTGGTCATATCAGCTGATTTTATTCTTGTTTTCACCATATTTGTTTTCAGTGAAAAGCGGGAGAACGAATTGGAACTCTTTCTCCAGAAGAGGTACAATCGCCTCGGCGAGAAGATCCAGGAGAGAGCTTCCCATATGAACAACTTGATGGGCAACCCAGATTTAGTTTTACAATGAATTTAGTTTTACAATTCCTAAATTGTAATTTAGTTTTACAATTCCTAAATCCATTGTGTGGAGATGTCAGGACCTGTCAATACAGTAGACTCTTGTTATAATGAACACTGATATGACAAATTGTCCCATCACTGAAAGTTTCTTTGTATTTTAGTAATTTTGGTAACCCTGATAGCACAAAATTTGGATAAAATAAAGTGATTTTTATGGTCCCAATGAGTTTGTTGTAACGAGAATCTACTATATTACGATCCTTAATGTGTATTTCCATGGTGTATCAGGGTCAGAAACATTTCATTGTAAGCTAACTTCTTTTCTCGCAAGGACATTCCATGTGGTATTCAAAGAATACTCAAATTCAACATTTTTCTTTGTTATTTGACCTCAGGCTTGTTTTTCGAAATCGACAAGCTGCTAGTTCATGAATTTATCCATCTCGATTCTTTCCAGGGTATTGGGAATTTAGTGGGGAAATAAACTGTTCCTGCACAAAAATGGCAGTCAACGTATTTATTCCAAGGAGGCCAACATTGTAAATGATGCAGTGGAAAACTAGGTCCTGCATGCATTTTACAAACATAAACTGCAAGTAACTTCATATGTACTGGTGGATGTTGTGTCTTTACATATAAGAATAGTGACTTAAAGAAGTATGGTTGTGAGTTGTAATTTCAAATTAACTGAAAAGCTGTCTTTTCCCCTGGTAACAAAACAAGTAAATACAAAGATGTCATGTGGTGTGCAAGATAAAGGGATAATATATCCAAATATGCACATTCATGGAATTAAAATAACCACTGCTACCAAAACTCCTGTGCAACTAAAATTGACCTGGAAAGGTACAATCTATTTTAAGTGAAATTGAAATGTGTAAAGATTTATATTCATAGTTATCTTTATTTATGTATTCTCTTATTTTGGTGAGAGTTTATTTATTATTTGGATATCAAAACTTCTTTATGATCCGTCCAATTTCCATTTATTGTGCTGAAGAGTTTTACCCTCAGTGGAATGTATTCAAAATTACTTAGGTGATGTTCGTGGAGAATTTGGAACGTGAACTGTAAATGTTGTAGAGAATATACATAGATGGCAAATTTTATCTGGGATAAATACCATTTCTCATTTTCAAACTCTGAGTGAGAAAGAATGTTTCTTGTGCTTAATGTGTATATAATGTAGTTGTATATATTTGTATATTCTGCTCTCTAGTGAGTTTTTTATTTAAAGTATTCTGTATTATGATATTGTAGATAATGTATAAAATGTAAATTAAAAGGCAAGTCAGACTATGTTTATACACATTGAATGATACTGGTGAAATTTGCCATTCCTGCATGCAGTATTACATTTGGAATAAGGTTCATTTTATTTTCAATCAGCTACATAGAGCTGAGCAACTGAATTTGAAACAAAATTTTCGTCAAAATGATTCACATGTAATTGACTAAATTTAGCTGCAAAACGCACTTACGTGTACAAAGAGTTCCGATTGCATAAACATTTTACCAGAGAAAAACTGGTTATCTTAACCACTGCGGTAAAATTAATGGTAGAATTATGTGTAGTAGAGTTTCAATATGATTACTCAAGATAAATCTCTGGTAAACGTTTTATGCAATATGGCCATGGATTGTTGTAAATTTGATTTTGTGGATCATTTGAAATACAGTACACCTTACACGTTGATATGCAAGCATTACTATCAAATCGACGCTCATTATTTAAATGTATGAAGGAATTCATTTGTATCAGTTTTAATGTTGGAAATAAACAAGTGCATCTTTTACATATATTTGTAGTAGCTTAATGTTGATGCTGTTGTTCTTCTTGTTCCTGCACGTACATGTGTGTGTGTATTTTGTGTGTGTGCGAGCATGTGCGTGTTTCGTCGGAGGGTAAGAATCATTCCATTGCTTTGTACCCCATCCCCCCACCACCTTTTTGGAGTGATAACTTCTTTTCAGATAGACTAGCACACAAACATTCCAACTCTGAAATGCTCAGTTTTGGGTTGAAACTAAGGAAATTTTCTGCCAGTTTTGTATGAATTTAGATGTGAAGAAAAATCAGGATTTTAAAAAAAAATATATATATCAGTCTGGTCCTTTACATTAAAAACCAAAATTAATTTCGGACAATTATTGTACCTGAATTTTTAGTAATCTTGTTATTAAAATGATTATCAAAGTCAGAATCTGTACATGCATCAGAAGGAAACACATCTTCTTACACAAAAATGAAATTTGGAAGAAAACGAGCCCTGGGGGCACGACGCTCGTGGAACAGGTAGAAAAGTTGTGTGATGAGTTGGAATCATACTTGGGGGGGGGGGACAGGGTGAATGTGAGTGGAGGGTGCAGGGCAGCTGTGACAGCGAGGACAAGATTAGGATAGGTGAAGTTTAGGGAATGTGGAGAGTTGCTATATGGGGAAAGGTTTCCTTTGAAGATGAAAACAATGGTTTATAGGAGTTGCGTGAGATTGGCGATATTGTATGGGAGTGAGACATGGTGTTTGAGTGAAAATAAGATGGGGATTCTGAGAGGGACTGAGTCACTGAGAGAGCAATGGTGAGAGCAAGTGTGGTGTAAAGCTGATAGGGAGTGGAGGTGGCGCTGTGCAAGCTTGACATCTGTCCAATGATTGGGGGTAACTTGTACAGTCGTATGAGACAGCGTATATGTAGTGATACAAGCCTATAAACCCTCACCTTTACCGTTACCTTTATCAGAGATAAACCCGGATTGAAAATATCTAGATGGGGCCACATGAACCATTTGCAAAATTTTGTATTCTCTCATTCCGATACAGATGATCTCCCAAAAGTTGGTTAAAATCTGAACATGCATTTTCATAAAGATGTGACTTTTCCTCTTACCCCCCCCCCGACCCACGCACACACACACACACACACACACACACACACACACACACACACACACACACACACACACACACACACACACACACACACACACACACACACACACACACACACACACACACACACACACACACACACACACACACACACACACACACACACACACACACTACACTACACTACT
>JZLH01S0379850.1:47475-61951 GCA_001188425.1 Eucidaris tribuloides
TATACCTCATCTAAAAGAGCAGAGCCTGCTCTTTCAGATGAGGTATAACACATGCAACCTTAAAGCCTTTTTAACCCTTTGGATGCTATGATATAAAATATAGTCGAAAATCTCGGGGGTCCCCCCGAGATTTTTCATTAACTAATTAACAAAAAACTAAAGACATTCAGAATCTATTATTGCAGGGTTATGACTTTGGGGCATAAAGCTTTCAAATAACAAAAAATCCCCAAAACTAAACTTGGGCTTTAATGTAAAATTTAGTGTTTCGACAACAATATTTTGACTTGGGTCATCAAAACATTTTATTTGAGAAATAAAACATTTTTGAATGAATCGCCAATGCCTGAACTGAAGATATAGTTTTGATTGACAAATTGAAGTTAAAATTGTTCCATATTGGACTCAGAAATGTAGATTTTGGGAGCTTTGTAGTATGTCAGTTTTCACATGGCAGGAATATACTTTATTATCGTGCTCTAAATTTATTGTTGAGACTATTGAGTTGTAGAGAAAACAGAAAATGACAACAGGATGCATATGATGCACTACGCGCTACCCCACATTGTACCCCGGTGTACCACATTGTGCAGCGCCCTCTTGTGTGAAACAATGTATTTTCTTCGGTTATGATCACTGCAATCAGTGGTTATGATGCAGAGGTTGCACAAGTGCACAAATAAAAGACATAAACTTCCGAAAAATGGGTTACAATTGAAGTTAAATTTGTTATTTTCAAACTAATTACATAACTTTTACATAATTTTGTAACCCAGGGTACAGTGCTTAAGAAATATAAGTAATTCTACAAAATGGCTGATTTCTAGTTAGTACCCCAGGGTACCATTTATGTCATCGTAATATGGGCATTTTCACAGTAAAGGGACCCACTAGCGTTACATTTGCTGTTTTAGATATCGAAGGTGTTTTACTTTCTAAGTGATGCATCATGCAGTACCCAAGTCTACTGTGGTACCCCTGGCCCAGGGATACCGCTTCGTATAGCACCACCATGTGTCAATCAGAAGAACAAAATAGTAATGGTGCCACTCCCCTGCAGGTGCACAACATAATTATGGACTTATCAATCATTTATCACGCACAATCGTAAAAAGTTCAACCGAAAATGATTTTAGAAAGATAAAAGAAATTTTATTTTTAGACTGCTAGTTTTGCACGAGACATGCGAGACCAGTAAGAAACATTTTGCACAAGAAGAGTTTTGTAAACATTGAAAAGCACACTGAGGAAAATAAAATTGACATATTTCCGGTAACCCAGGTACTGCACTGAAAATAAACATAACTAAATAATTCAACAAAATGGCAGATTTCTATTTGGTACCCAATTAAAGCCGAAGTATATTTTTTGGTAAATGTTAAAAAAAGAATTTCTTTGCAATTATGTTTTTTTAGATACACGTACTGTGTATAATCTATCAATGCCCTAAAAATTGCTCATTCTGAAACCCTCCCATTTTTTAGAAATTACTCAAAATGTAAAATGTCAGGGGGACCTCGACATTGGGCTGCTCATCTAATCTATCAGGTATCGAGATTTCACTCCCCAAAACCTCTCCTTGACTCGTTACACTGGCTTCCAGTAAGACATCGAATAGTTTTTAAATTACTTTTATTGGTATTCAAATCCCTTAATAAGCAGGCACCTCAATATTTACGTAATTGCCTGACCATATACACCCCTCGCAGGAACGTACGATCTTCCAGCGATCCATTCCGTCTTACATATAATATCACACGGAAACTGGCTGGAGATAGGACTTTCACTATAACTGCATCAAAATACTGGAAAGGCTACCTCTAACACTTAGACAATCACAATCTGTGCCTTCATTCAAAAAGGCACTTAAAACATTTCTTTTTTCCAACCCAGATTTCTAGAATTGTATATTTTCATTTTAAACATTGTGTAATTTTTCTTGTAAGCGCTTTGGGCCATCTTGTGAAAAGCGCAATATATAAATAATAATAATAATAATAATAATAATAATAATAATTTCCATAGGTAATATACATACCACTAGATGTTTTTTCTTTAATTCAAACATAATTTATCACTATAAACAAATTTCAGTAGTTATGATGTTGTTTCCTGAAGTCTGGGGCGATAATAGAATACTTTGTGAAAGATTGGCAAAAGCATTTGTCTGATTGACCAAAACTATACTTGCGCTTTAACTGTTCATTGCATCAAATGTACATATATATTCTGTCGGTCAGTAATATATAATAATCCATTTTCCTGACAGGAATCAGAGAGTGAAGTGAGTCGTCACCACCACAAGTCGGATTCCTACTCCAGACCAACAGAGAGAGACCTGGTGGAGGAGGAGGGAGACACAGAGGATGAGAACATCTTGGAGAAAGCCATCCAGAAGATTATTGATGACCACCTAGAAGATAGGCTAACACCCCAGGCAGAGCAAGCTAGTAAGATGGGAGATCACGGGAAGGGAACCATGGGCTCATATCACGAAACCGTCTCAACTCTACTTAATTGGGATCATTAATGCTAACACCATATTTAGGTTTGGTTTCAAGTCTCGAAACACAAGTTGGAATCATCAGCTCTAAGATGAGCTCTAAATGCTGGGTTGACAATATTCAGTTCTACCTATTGTTCTCAGCAATGGTTCTCCGACAAGATCACAGAGTGCCCATGTGTCCAGCGTGAATTTTATTGTTAGTGAGATTCTGCACACTTGAATCATTTGAATAATATAAATATGCAATAAAAATAGTCAAATGGTCACATTTACCATAAAAAAATGGGTCTAGAATTGAGATTATTTTCGCCGATAGTATCGTTGATCAACTTAGAGGTGGAGTTAGAGATGGAGTCAGTTTCGTGGAGACTTTGGCATAAGTTTAACTACAGCTCTAGCCTGTGGATTTGCCCCTAAATCAGTTTTGTGATACTGCCTCCTAGGGCCTATTGCATAAAACTTTAGCCAGAGAAATATTTCTGTTAGATTATGAAAACCCTGGATAGCATGATTTTACCATTCATTTCACCAGAGTTTTCCTCAGATAAAAGTTTTATGTAATAGGCCCCAGATGTAATATACAGGTTTACCAACATATTCAAATTTTTGTGTACATTTTTTGTACTAACTACATGAGAACTTCCCCGAAGGCTTGCCCAACATGTCAACAAAGTTGGATGAAATTTATCTAGCAGAACACAGGTTTATGAAATAGCTCATGTACTCAGTGGGTGAGGGGGATGAATCTTTTGTGTGTCCTTTTGGTGCATGAGACCTTCATGCAATGTGTCATGTCACGATTTTAAAGTGAAAAGTTAGACCACCAGTGAGTCATCCAATTGAGCATACCATTCCATCAATTTCTCATCCCTTCCCCCCCCCCAAAAAAAAAATGACTATAGCAGGAACAACATGAATCAGCACATCACTCATTTTACCAATGCAAGAATATATTTTCATTTGATGAATGATCTCAGCAGTAATTCATGTGAAAGCAGATTTTTTTCCCCCAAATTGTTATAGCACCGTCTCATGACATTATCATTGTGTGCCCAGAAGAACAATGCAAATACACGCGCTTGCAAAATATGTTTTTGTTCTCAGCAGAACGACATCTCTAGATGGCGTTTTTCTGATGTTTGCCAAATTTTACCCATGGAAATTATGAATTCAAATTTTGCAAAATGCAGAATAATGTATTCAATAACCAGCTCAAAAATTTTGATTCAAAGTCATATTTTCACTTTTAAGTTATGGTGCATGTTTTTGGAGACGGCGTCCTGCCAGGAACAAAAAACCAAAAACGCATGTTCCAGCCCATGCGTGTTCATGTCTTACTTCTGGGCACATGGCATTATGCTCTAATTAAGGCTGTTTTGGAATGTTCCAGTAAGCTCCAGTATAATTACATCTGAGCGATGCAAGCCGGTCCTTGTGGGGGAGGGTAGTGGTACTCATGGGGGTGGTCATAGAACCCACATCATTACTAACATCAAGATTAGATTAAAGGCACTGTATAACAATGTTTCCAGTTTTAAAAATCTGAGCTACATGATTCCCCATGCTACTAGTGTCTTTGATACAGTCTAAAAATGAAGCCCTGAAAAAATTGCAGTCCTAAACAATCATTAAGTGCTTTAAAAAAGTGAAAATCATTGAGAGACCATTCCAGCTTTTCTCCATTGACTGCTGTGGTGCAGAATTTCCTATCGCCCGATATAAAATTAATGTGCCAATTTGTATCTGCACATATTGTACTAGTGACAGCATAACTGTCCAAACTTTTGTGTTCTAGGTTGTTTATTTGTCCATTCAAACACCGTCAGATATGTCAGATAGCAAAGTTCGACAATTTTTTAAACGGGTCTTCCACAGTGTTATATAGTGTCTTTAAACCATTTTGTACCTGATATTTTTGTGTGTGTCAGGTTATGAGATTGTGCCATCATCACCTGAGAAGACACTGACCATAAGTAGATCCTCCATCTCTAGTTTTGAAGAAATCAAGTCGGATGAGGTCCCTCCTGACAGTCCTAGAAGGCACAGTGTTGCCATCTGCCAATCATATGAAATGATTGAGGTGAGTGATTGACAACAATGTGTTGCTTTGTTTTAGTTTTGTGCTTGTATTTTTCTTTAGTTTTTGTTCTGTTCTGTTTTCTCTTATATTTTGTTTTATCTTTTTCTGTTTCTGTTTTTTCTTGTTTTGTGTAATCTCGTTCTGCTTCTGCTTTCTCTTGTTTTATTTTTGTTTTGTTAGTCATATCATTATTGACGTAATATTTTCTGACCAAAATAATATTGTTATTAATAATAGATTTTTTTTTGACATATCATCGCTGAGAACTGTGTCTTGAGATTTTTTTTACCCAGTGCATGCATGGCAATTCTTGTTTTATCAAGAAAACAGAGCTATTAAATTGCAATATCTTTCATATATATGTCACAAACTTATGAAAAAATGTGATATAGATTTACAAGTTACGATGTTAGTATAAGTTCAAATTTGAATATATGTTGTAGGTACAGTAAGTAACTATACCACATGATGTGCTTGATGTAACATAGAGGATAGCAGTATGCAATCTGTAGATTTATTAATCACATTTCATTACCTTTGGATAAACTTTTATTTAACTCCTAAAGGTAAATAGCATGATTGGAGGGAGTCCTCAACTTGGGGTTAAAGTGTAAATGTTTGTTGGTTAAAAGGAATACACACAACTGGCGTATAAGCATATGTATTACAGCTGTGTCTGGGCAATATAACAAATGCAAATTATATCAGTTTCAGTCCTCAATTCTGACTCAAGTTGACATTGATGAGTTATGGTAAGTAGGCGAGTTATACTTAATTTGTTTTTTGCTTGAAATTTAAAGGTAATGAAGGAGATTTATTTTGTTGTCTTGTATTAATTTATGAGGAAACAATGCATGTATCTTACTTTCTAGTTACCACCAGAGAAGCATATTATGTCAGTTTCAGTCCCCAATTTCGACTGAATCTCTGAAATTGACATTGGCGAGTTAAGGTAAGTCAGCTTGTGTCTCTTGTGTTTGCATTAGCCAGTCAAATTAAAAGTTAATTCGTCTTTTGCTTGAAAAAAAAAAGTAATACGAAGATTCCTTTTGTCTTGTTGAATTTACTTTCCAGTTCCCTCCACAGAAGCCCAAGTTACCATCAACGGAATGTCTGTCTCTGACGGTAGAAGAAGTCGTCCACATCCGTAGTGTCTTGGTGAAGGCTGAGATAGAGAACCTTAGAGTCAATCCTAAACTCTACAAGGCAGTTCTACAGGACAAGGTCAGATAATACTTGAAAAAAGAAAAATTGACAAGCTTAGTTCCAACAGGTGATTTTGGAGAAAAATGCATTCTTTGCCCGAGTTTGTACATAAGCTGATGGAGAAATGACAGTCAATACACAGCAGTCTCTGGGGGGGTTGGGGGGGGGGGGGGGTTTGGTGCTCTTTGCATACACCCATGTGATTCATGTCAATATTTCAGGAAATTTCACAAGATTTCAAAGTTAGATGCCTCTCTTTTCTAGTTCCTGTAATCATCAATGATGACAAACCAATAACAAATATGAAGCAGATATAATTATCTTAATAATCATATTAGTGATGATTAATGACTAATAATGACATTGATAATAATTTCCTTATGGGCTTTCACACCAGGCATTGCATAGAGTTTCATAGTGTTGCTCAGCAACCACGCCAAAATCAGCTGCGCACTCATGAGAAAATAGTAATGCTATGCGCTGGTAGACGTAGTCCCTGCATAGGATTACGTGTGGTTACGTAGCCTGTACGTAGTGTTTTTCGCATAGCAGGCATTATCTCTTGTTGTTATCTCTTCTGCTGCTACATCTTCATATGAATTGAAAGATTATCTTTATCATCACCGTCAACATAATTGTCTACACATTTGATTTCATTTCCAGGTCTGTTTTTCCTGCAAGAAGAAATTTTCTCTGTTTAAGAAGAAGTACAGGTGCAGGTTATGTAAAAAGTAAGTGACATCTCTTGAGATACCCATTAGTCTATGATAATGTAAAACAATGAAACGATGTAAAACAGATGTTCACCATTTCTGAAAAACTTCAAACGTAAATGACATAATTCTCTGTTTTTTTCCCAGTGATTGTTACAGTATTAACACCTCGGTTGTTTGGCAAAAATATCAGCAAGCTTTGTCTAGAAACTGGATTGCTTTAAAATCTGTTCTACAATCATAACATTTTCTGATTATATATCACTTTTACTGATTTTGTGTTTTCGTACCACTATAGAGAGAATTTCCAGTCATTTAAGCAGGTTCTAGAGTCAACCCATAGCTAGGAACAAAGTAGGGTGGCTAGTAAAGCTTTACTGGTGATTACCTCAGAGTGCTTTTCCATCAGAGGTATCTTGTTTACAGGGTTGTACCATACAGTTTAGGATATTTTGTGACCTTGACTGGGTAAATTAGTGGCATGTAGGTTTTCTTCAATGCTATTGTGGTGCTCTTTTTTACAAAATCATGGTCTCAAACTAAACTGGGAATTATTATTTTGCTATAATTGTTCCATACCTTTTATCGATGTTGATAAACTGCACCCTCATGGGATGACCATGGAAAATTCTAACGATACTATATTTTAACTTGACTTTGTGTATATCTGTTCCAAATTTCAGTTCATCTGGCTGAAAATTATTAGAAATGATGGAGAGGTATGATGTGCCCCATAAATACAGCACAGGATAACACAGGGATAAGGGTCCATTAGCTAGGAAGTGATGGAGGGCTCTGAATATTTGGAATCTATCATCTTCTGATATTTGGATCCCTGAAGAACTTCCCCCCCCCCCCAATCTTCCAAAAAAAAAAAAGTTTTAATTTTGAAAGAAAATTCTCTGAGGAATACATGCCAAACCACATTTTCAGTCTATTAATGCAGTCAAACCAATCATAGTATCAATATCTCCATGTCTTTCTTTGTTATTTCAGGTTGATTTGCACTATATGCTGTGTTAAGATGTACATTCCAAAGGAGGAGTTCCTACATATACCTGTCGAATCACTAAGTCCCAAGAAGAGTCCATCAACTCCAGTTAAACGAAGGTGAGTGATCTAGGATCTTGACCCATTGGAGACTAAGTACGAGTTAACTTGTGTTGGGGTCTATGGAAAATGCGTGTTATAGTGAAATCAAATCCTCTCCAACGGGCTAATGATTTGGTCTTTGTGATCACATTGGAATGCTGTGCCTTAGATAAACCGAAATGCATTGGAATACTGTGCCTTAGATAAACCGAAATACATGTATAAAATGAACCACGTCTTAGCGGACACCTGTACAAAAGGGACACCCTGCCTATAAAGGACATCAAACCAACCTCCCAGAGAGCAAAACACACATAAATCAACTTGTACAGAATGGACACTTGTCTACAAAGGATGCTTTTACTATTCCCATCCAGTGTCATTTGTCAGCAAGTTTGACTGAGGAAAGTTTTGAATAGTAGCAAGATATATAAGATATAATTTGTTATGTTCATTTAGAACAATAGGGTATATGTTTTGAAAAGGAAAGAGAGTCAACTGCAAGGGTAAACTATGATTATGGAGCATAGTCATATCACATTGCAAATGAAAAAGGTCTCCCAAGTACAGCATATGCAATAATATTGTGATATTTCCATGTACATGTAAGATGTGGCATTGATAGGGACAGTGATTTTCCGCAATGGAAAAGTGAGTTATAATTTTCACTTTTTAAAAGAAAGAAATAAAAACATGAAATTTATTACAGAAATTGGAAAAGGTTGACAAAAAACACACAAACAGCACAAACACAATTACATAATACTTATATCAAGTTCTAAGTAAACAGTATAATCACTTTTTCATGTATACAAAGTCTATGGCAAGACATAATCTCCATTTTTCAAACAAGTTGAAATGAAATTCCAGTCCCTACATTCAGTATGCTAGTACTCATCTTGACTCATTATGACCTGAATTCATGATCAGGGGTAACCAAATGTTTTACTTATGTCTTGAATTTCATTCATAGTATCAATGAACATGCCATCCTTGAAACTCAAAACCAGATACAGTAAAATCTGTTGATAGTAGCCACCCTAGGAAAAAAAGTGGCCTTTATAGATGGGTGGTTGTTATATACAAGTTCTTTTATATCTGATTTATGTCCAGGGGAATCATTTTAGTTTAGGCAGGTTGGCTGCTATAGACAGGTGAACATTAGACTTGTAGTGCGGGTCTCAGTCATGGGTACGGGTATAGGTACAAATCAGTGGGTATGGGTACAGGTACAGAGCCAAACTGAAGCATGGGTATGGGTATGGGTACGGGACCTTGGGTATGGGTACGGGTATGAATCCATGGGTACCAGTACGAGTATGGGTACGGGTGCTACAAGTCTGGTGGCCACTAAGCAGGTTTGATTGTATTATTTTCATTCCTTTCGACTGCAAGGTAACCAAACATATATTATTTACATTTGAATTCCATTCCATAGTGTCAGCGAACCTCCAACGCCGTCTTTGAGACCAAAAAAGAGCCAGTCCCTGAGAAGACATCAAGACGACCAAAGGTTGCGGAAGCAGACGCCCGTCGAGAACGTCTGCTGCGAGTGCTGCACATTCCTGAAGAGCACGAGGTCGGGTCCGTCGCGGGCCGACGAGACCAAACGTTACTCCATGCCGCCGTTCAGCCTGGCCCCGGCACCCATCCAGAAGATGAATAGTACGGCCACGCTGCACTGGTAGATGCTTGAAGCAGGAGTGACAACTCAGAACTCTGATGAACAAGAAGGCATGGCTCCCAGTGTCTTTGACTGCCTTCACAATGACACAATATTATAGAGTACCAAATTATGGGTGACCCAACATTTCCTCCGGCAACAGTTGCTCCGGCAAGGCTGCCTCTTGTAGGGGATTTTGGCCCACCGTAGGTTGTAGGGGATACCTACGGAGAAAATGGCCTTGCGTAGGGGAAAAGAAGGGTTTTTTGATGATTTGTAGGGGAATTAGGGGGTTTTGACAATTTTCAGAAATATTCTTAAATCCCCGAAGGATTTCAGAGAATTTCTGTATATTTGTCCATTTTGTCCATCTCCGATGAAGAAATCGAGATCAAAATATTGCATTTACTAGGTTTATTTTGTAGGGGAAACATATCCTTGTTGGGGAAAAGTGGATTTTTGTAGGGGAAAACACAGATTCGTAGGGGAAAATTGGGTTATTAGGCGTAGGGGAAAAGTGGTGTCCGTAGGGGAAAATACGAATGCGCCATAGGGGGAAATTAAAATTTTGAGTGGCAGCCCTGTGTTCCGGTGACAATATCTCAGAAGGCGAATTAGTTAGAGTTAGGGTTGTTTTGGGGTTTCCAATTCAGAATTGGGTGAGGGCTAGGGTTAGGGTCGAGGTTAGGGTTAGTGTATAAAATAATCGTCGCATCAATTGTCACCGGAGCAAATGTCATGGAATCTAAAGTGTGACGTCACTTTGGTTCAGAAATATGTGTGAACAGTGGTAGAACCAGGAGCAGCACGTTGCAGCAGTTATTTCTACTAATAGGAGAGTTGCAGTTGCACTGAGTTATGGTTTGGCATTTGTCCCCACAAATTTCCAAACCAGTTTAATGTCTGCACTTCTGCCCTCTGTCAAGAATAGCTCTTCAAAAAGCGCATTAAACTCGAGTAGGAAGACTAAACCAGGAAGCATTCCACTTGAACACTCCCGTTGGTAAAATCACCTTCGCATTCTCTACAAAGAGTAGGGTTGCTCATTCTATAAAGAACACTCTAATTTTATAAGTTTCAACTCACTATTTCCCTCTGTTACCATTATCATAGAGACACAAATATTGCAAGACAAATGACAAATTAGGCCTATTAGATGTGAGGTAAGCCACGCTCAACTCAATCCTGTGATATTCTGGCGAATGCACACACACAACTCACAATTTGAATTATTTATCTCAGTGTGACATTAGTTAAATTGATAAAAAAATTTATTTCTTGAAATAATGGTGCTTTCATTGTAACATATTAGAATATATGACACGTGTAATATAGACATATGGATGTGTATTATAGTTGTATTTAAACTAGCTACGCTGTGCTTAATTGTGTGGCCTATGAATACATGGCTTAGAGTTACAGCAACTTTGCAACTAATATTTGAAGACAGATGTCGACCACTAAAATAATAGGTAGACCTTACCAAAGTTGACTCTAGTCTCAGAGAAAAATCGGTTCGCTGACCCTGTCCGACAAATTAACCAGAGGAAGGGAAACTTGGCAAGCTGTCACGAATCAGAAACCATCACACTTCTCCTTGATGTCAAGACTGTATGGACATATAAAAATAAAAAATGGGTTAAAACAGCTGGAGTTAAGTTGGTATCCAAATTTCAAATCAAATAGGAGCTGCTTTTACTGATATTAGGCCATTCACATGAGAAAGCCTGGTTATAATGCTTGAAATATTGTATTGTGAAGACCTATCATGTACGAGGCTAACATACTTGATACATTGCAATATCAAGATCTTTGTATTCAGGCAGCTGAAATATTTGTGATAAGACCATTTCATTCAGAAGGCTGAAAAAATTAATATGAAGACTGTTTTTTTTTTATTCAGAAGGCTAAAACTTCATATAGTGTAAAATCAAGACCCTGATTTCTTCAAGAAGCTATACAATTCTCCCTATCGCATATAGCCGATATCAAGCGATATCACCTCCCGATACCGATATCTGATCGATCGCTCTTGGGATGAATACTTCCGGTTCAGGTAAATCGTACAGTCAAACACACATAACACCTCATTCGAACCCACATTCGAACCTCGTCAAATTCATAATATTAAAGTAATAGGCTAACATTGTGGAGCTTCAATTTAAAATTTGTCAAATTTTGATATCTGAACTTCATAGTAGTGATCATATGGACAAATAAACACCCTAGAATAAAAAAGTTTGGAAAGTTACACTGCCAATGGCAAGTTATGCATGAATAAACAATTAAAACTCGAGGCAAGTTTAAATAGCGTAGGTGTACACACAGTAAGTCTATGGGAGAAAATGGGCAGGTGAATCCGATCAACTTACGATTTTCACTTTTTTAAAGCACTAAATAATCATTTTGAAAAACAATTTTTTCAGGGCGTCATTTTTAGACCTTATCAAAGACAATGGTAGCATGGGGAATCATGTAGCTCAGATTTGTATGCCTCCACAACGAAGTTGCCGGAGGCATCATGTTTTCGGGTTGTCCGTCCGTCCATCCGTGATCGTCCGTTTCTACCGGATCTCGTTACCGGCGATTAACTTGAGACCCCAATCGGATTTTGATGTACACTAAGACCAAGTATGTACTATGAGCCACCAATGAACTGATTAGATTTTGGAGCTGAAAGGTCAAAGTCACCGGGCCTTAAATATGTCTGATTTGGGCTCGTTACCCGCGATAAGTTGAGAAGCGGCCAGTTGAATTTTCATGTAACGTGGTTTGAAGTGTGTATTATAGGCAGCCATTGAACTGATTAGATTTTTGAGCTGAAAGGTCAAAGGTCACAGGGGCCTAAATATGTCTGATTTGGGCTCGTTACCCACGCGATAACTTGAGAATGGCCAGTTGAATTTTCATGTAACGTGGGTGAAGTATGTAATTATGAGGCACCAATGAACTGATTAGATTTTGGAGTTTAAAGTCAAAAGGTCAAAGGTCACGGACCTTAAATATGTCTGGTTTGGGCTCGTTACCACGTCCCTGCTATAACTTGAGAGCAGCTGGTCGGATTGTGATGTAGACTGGGTGAAATATTGTATTATAAGGCAACCATAAACTGATTAGATTTTGGAGCTCAAAGGTCAAAGGTCACCGGGCCTAAAATTGTCTGATTTGGGCTCGTTACCTATGTATTAATCTTGAGAACGGCCTGTCAGATTTTATTGTTACTTGGTGAACAATGTATTATGAGGGCAAATCCAATGACGTGATTAGATTTTGGAGCGCTACAGTCAAAGAGTCAAGGTCACCGGCCTATTATGTCTGATTTGGGCTCCGTTACCAGCGATAACTTGAGAATGGCCAGTTGAATTTCATGTCATGTGGTTAATTTGTATTATGAGGCCCTAATGAACTGATTGATTTTGGGTTTAAAGGTCAAAGGGTCAATAGGTCACCGACTTAAATATGTCTGATTTGGGCTTCGTTACACGTACTCTCCCCGATAGAGGCGGCTTGGTTCGGATTGTGGATGTAACTGGGTGAAGTCAGTATATACGGCACCAATAAAACTGATAAGTTTTGAGCTGCAAAGGCAAGGTCACCGGCCTAATAATATGTCTGATTTGGCTTGTACGGATACTTGAGAAGGCCATAATTTCATGTCGTGGGGTGAAAGCTATGTATTTATGATGCACCAATGAACTGATTTAGATTTTGGAGTTTAAAGGTCAAAAGTGCAAAGGTCACCGACCTTAAATATGTCTGGTTTGGGCTCCGTTACCGCGATCTTGAGAGCGGCTGGTCGGATTGTGATGTAAATATGTGAAGAGTGTTTAATAGGTACCAAAACTGATTAGATTTGTGGGATGCTTGAAAGTCAAAGTAACCGGGCCTAAAATAATGTCTGATTTTGGGCGTCGTTACATGCATACTTGAAGACGGCCTGTCAGATTTTTATGTTACTTGGTGAAGAAATGTATTATGAGGCACCAATGAATCTGATTAGATTTTTGTGAGCTTGAAGGTCCAAAGGCAAAAAGCGCACCGGCCTAAATATGTCGATTGGGCTTCGTTCCCGGCGATAACTTGAGAAATGCGCCAGTTGAATTTTCATGTAACGTGGGTGAAGTATGTTATTGAGTGAGCACAATGAACTGATTAGATTTGGAGTTTAAAGGTCAAAAGTCAAAGGTCACCGCCTTTATATGTCTGATTTGGCTCATTACCACCGTCATAACTTGAGAGCGGCTGGTCGGATGTGAATGTAACTTGGGGAAGTATTATTATAAGGCACCAATAAACTGAGTTAGATTTTTGGAGCTCAAAGGGTCATAAGGTCCCCGGCTAAATATGTTGATTCTGGCCGGTTTACATTGATAACTTGAGAACGGCCTGGGATTTTTTTTTTGATTTAGTTACTGGGATGAAAAATGTATTTATTGAGGCACCAATGAAACTGATTAGATTTTGGAGCTGAAGGCAAGAGGTCACCCGGCCTTAAATATTTGGGCTCGTTACTGCGATAACTTTTAGAGCGGGCTGTCCGGAGTGATGTAACTTGGTGATGGTGAAGTATGTTTAAAGGTCACCAATTAAACTGATTAGATTTGGAGCTGAAAAGTCAAAGGTCACGACCTTTTAAATTGTCTGATTTGGGCTCGGTTACCTACTGCGATAACTTAAGAATCGCTAATCGGATTTTGATGTAACTAGGACCAAGTATGTATTATGAGGCACCAATGAACTAATTAGATTTTGGAGCTCAAAGGTCAAAGGTCAGCGGGCCTAAAATATGTCTGATTTGGGCTTGTTACCATGATAACTTGAGAACTGCCTGTCAGATTTTTAGCTCACCTGAGCCAAAGGCTCAAGTGAGCTATTGCGATCGCTTTTTGACCGTCGTCCGTCGTGCGTCGTTCGTCGTGCGTCGTTCGTCGTGCGTAAACTTTTACACATTTTCAGCTTCTTCTTCAAAATGCACGATTGGATTTGGCCCAAACTTGGCAGGAATGATCCTTAGGTGGTGAGGATTCAAGGGTCCTCAACTGGTACACCTAGCCCCCCTGGAGGCCCAGGGGCAGGGCCCTAAAGGGCCAAAAGTAGGTAGTTTTCAAACATCTTCTTCTCTAGATCCAGAAATAGTTTAGTTAAGCCACTTTGTGTGTAGATACCTCTATATGTGCTGAATTAATGTTCCTCATGACAATGCCCAGGGTAGCCCC
>JZLH01S0379961.1:2882-16437 GCA_001188425.1 Eucidaris tribuloides
CTACTACTACTACTATACTACTACTACTACTACTACTACTACTACTAGCTGCTACTACTACTACTACTACTACTACTACTACTACTACTACTACACTACTACTACTACTACTACTAGTACTACTACTACTACTACTACTACTACTACTACTACTACTACTACTACTACTACTACTGCTACTACTACTACTACTACTACTACTACTACTACTACTACTACTACTACTACTAACGTTACTACTACTGCTGCTGCTAGATCTATAGCCTAGTAGTACTGTATTGTATAAAGGGGGTACCATGGCCAACGACCAACGACCAAATGTCAACTTTTTTGCAAACATTTTCGCGAAATAATTCGCGAACATTTTTGCCAAAAAAAATAATTTCGCGAAATTCTCAACTTTTTTCGCAAAATGTCATACACCATCCTGAAACAAAATAATAGGTCTAGATTTGAGCCTAAAAAATAAAATGGCAGCGCCCACGACGGAAGATGTGTTCGGTAATTCCTCCTTGTTTGAAGAATTTTCTACTACAATTCAGAGCTGTCAAAGTAGAAAACAAAGAAACACCTTTGACGAAGAAAACGAAAATAGTCAACTGAAGGCCGAAATCGCCAAGTTAAAAGGAGAGAATATCCTTTTTTAAATCAAATATTCCGTAGCGTATTCCGTATTCTGCACGTTCAGCTCAGCTCAGCTCGCGCTCGCTGGGTCCTTACCCGAGTTACCGCGACGACCCGGCCGCACGGCTGGCGCAGCTCAGTTTACTGGTATGGTAAAGGCAAACGAGTAACGTAACGCACACAGCATAGGGACAACTCAACTCGATATTTTGGGGTACAAACTGACAAAGTAACGTAACAGTTAACGTATATCTAATGCGGATGGCTTTTTTTACGCGGTAGTGGCACACGCAGTAAATTGCCTTAATTCACTCGGGGTTAAGACTAGTGGTGCTAAACTAGATCTACTACGTTAGACCTAGATCTACATCTATTATTAAAGCCCAAGTTTAGTTTTGGGCAGGTTGGGGATTTCTTTTTTATTTGAAAGCTTTATGCCCAAAGGTCACATCACACCAATAACAGATTCTGAATGTCTTTCAGGTTTTTTTTACATTAATTAATTTGACAAATCCCGTCGGGGGGGGGGGGCGGCATCTCACGAGAGTTGGGTGCCTGACTCTTGTGATTGTGATTACCTGGCCCAAAATTGCATTCTGAATACAATATGCAATAATTTTCAACTTTAATGAGTAAAGGTCCTCATGATTATTACATTAATTACAGGCCAGACAATATGAATATTTTGGTTCGAGACAAGGGTAATTTTATTAATTAAAAATTATAAAAATAATAGTGCCTAGATTTTTTGGAACCATGTCTCCTGCCTAGCCTAAGCCTTAGCACATAACTTCCATAGAAGAGCACCCTCTATCATCAAATTTTAAAAATCTCGGCTTAACTGCAGAATACCCCACCATTTCGATATCGTGTGTGCTTCCCATAGACACTGCGGTTTATTTCGTCAGCGCACACACATCATTGAAATGCATGTCTATGGTTAGCACTCTCACGAAATGGTGGGGTATTCTACAGTTCCAAAATCTCCAAGAAAAGATAGCAGACAGCTGTAAGGGGTAGTATAGCATCTATTGCACTATACAACCCTTACTTAATTGTATGGGTGGGGAGGGGGACCCCAAGATTTTACGGGGTACCCCGGGCGATTTTCGACTATATCTTACATTATTGCATCCAAAGGGTTAATAAGGTGTTAAGGATATCCGAGTTATACCTCATCAGAAAGAGAAGACTCTGAGCATTATCTCCCCTTCCCGGGGGGATCTCGTTCATCTACAACTACAGTTCTGCTTCTGTTGACTACCATTACATTGTCTTTGATCCTTGACCATATAATCTTCACATCGCAGGTTACAGTCATGGCTAAGAGTGTGTATTCAGGCAAAGTGAGTACCGACTTGACTATGTGCTTTTTATTGTCACTTTTCTTCAAGTGCAATGATGTGTTACATAACATTTTAGTGAGATTATTAGTAAAGATGATTTCTTGTAACATAACTGGGGGAGAAGTGCACTTCAAATGCATCTTTCCTAATCTCATGCTGAGACATGGGTATACACAAAGGACCCAGTGTATATGGTAGACCTGAACTCCTCTTATAATGTAAATGTCATGTTTAACCATAAAAAGGTGGGTGGGGGGGGGTGCGGAATCCGCCCTCCCCTGGACATTTCACGCAATATGTCTGCAACGCGCGAAGCAGTTGCCACAGCGTTTCATGACTTTTTTCTCTCAAATTTCGCTCATTTTTTAAGACCAAATTTGCGACGTCCGGGTACGCAGTTTCGAAGTTACGTTACATTTTGTACTTGCATGTCATCCCAAAAATCGCTCAAAAACATGATTTTGTGTACAATTTCAATACAAATTGTGTTTTTAGCCAAAATTCATAAAATGTATGATTATTTTTACTTTTATTGGTTGAAATTAATTAATTTTGTGCTGTTTATGATCGCAAAAGTGTCCCCGACAAATTTCATCGAAAAAACAATAGAAAACAAAAGGTCGAAAAAACAGAGAAATACATAAGAAATTCATAAAACAATGAAATACATAGGAAATTCAGTTCGATTCCAGATTTTTTTAAAGTACATTTGCAAAGAACTCTTGAAAGAATGTCTAGACCAAAAAATTAGCATTTTTAGGGCTTTATTTAGTGATTTACAGCATAATTCTGTTTTTACGCATAAATAAGCATAATTAATATGAAATTAATTCTGGGTAATTAACTATACTGTCTTGTAGATTAAGTGATGGGTGACGTGCATGCCGATTTTCCGCGCGATCACGCTGTCGACGGCCGAGATCTCGGGGGGGGGGGGGGCGGAATCAGCCCCGCCCTTCAGATATAGCATAGCCCAAAAATCCCAGCCTGATTAGGGTTAATTGATTTAGGAGCATAATTTTTACCCTGGGATCTGGATCCTTTCATACGCTGTCTCTCTCTGTTGTATTCAGAAAAGCAATGCCCTTTGTGCTTCCAACTGAAAAAGAAACTCCCAGCCTTATGCTGCAGCTGACAACATCAAGCAACTGTTTCCTACTCTACAAAATAAGTGAAAATACATGCTTTGCAGTGTTTGAAGCCACCAGATTGAGATTGAGATGGTTGAAATGATGATCAGTTGTTACGTTAGGCTATAGAGAAGTCAGGGAAAGGAAGGCGGAAGAGGGATCGCGATTGGTTGATTCGGGGATGACAGCAGATGAGAAAAGATAAGAGGTCAGAAACGAGACATGAGAGGGGAGCCGTGGGATAATGATGATGAGTAACTCTTTTTCCCTTCCAATTACTGTTACAGAGGTTACAAAGTTGCAAGCAGTACACAGGATGGGCCCATTGCACAGATTCTGTTTATGAATCATGACAATATATGGTGAGTAAAATATGTCATTGTACCTCCATAGCATGTTTAAAAACAAAAATGATATAAATAGTTGATTTCAATCAATGAAAGCTTGAAAAAAAAGTAACTTACTAGTAAATGAGAAAAATAAAGAAATACATAGAAAATAATCACGAGTCAAAAATAGTGGAAAACTACATGAATTTATTTTAATAGCAATATATTGGTCTTGTACCGCTGTGACGGTGGAAATATCATAAGGTGTTTCTTGAATCCCTTTTTGTCAAGCCCATGAGTGTGGAGGGAGTCTTTAAGGGATCACTAATAGCATCTGTCTGTCTGTCTGTTATGCTAACAAAAACTTGAATAACTCTGTGTGCTAAATGCTCCAATTTCAATCAAACTTGGATGGAAGATTGATCATACAGACTTTAAAATTTAGATGTATGTGAAGGTCTGCACAAGGTCAAAGGTCACCAGCAGGGGTCAATGACCTTTTAAAGCCCAATGTTAATTTTTGGGGGACAAGTTTCTATTATGGCCCGTAACTGAAATCTTATTTGGTCATGTGCCGTATGGTGGGACCCCCAAATACCTGGTGGTGTTACATTTTTCAGTCCTCTTCTTAAATGAACTCGATGCATCAGAGCTATCCTTCATCCAATTTTGATGAATTTGGGCTCATTCTGCAGCAAAATTACTATGCTTTTGAAATCTGATAAGCAATCTTGCATTACACTTTGTTTAATTAGTGAAAAATGCAAAAATAGTAACAAGGGTAAATCTGGTGGATAAGCGGAGGAGGATAAGCGGAGGAGGAGTATGTACAAACTCTATGTAGAAATTGCAAATTCAACTGTACACTTTTGTTTTTCCTATATTTTGCACCAGATAAGCTATCTTGGAGTAGTTATGATATGCATCTGACTAACTTGACACATGTGTACTTAATAATTTTCAAAAGTAAAAGTGACATTAATTGTCTTCAAGGTCATTAATTACTGAATTAATGACTGGTGTAGCTTATGCTTGCCATTGACTTGTACACATTATGAAGCATGAAAGTACTGAATGTAAGGATACACATGTATGTTCACTTCAGGGCTACATTTTGGTTGAAATTTTTAAATACGCTCTACTGATTAATTTATTAAACAATCTTCTACTAATCAATCTCTAAAATTTGTTAATTACGTTTAGTAAAGTACTTGATTAATTAGTGTAATTAATGTTATTGTAATAAATCGCAACACAATTTTAAACATATTTTGCCAAACCCTTTATCACTACATCTGAAATTTGAAAAGTAGTAAAACCATACATTTTCTTACAGCTGAAAGTGTGCTCTTTCACACTATGATATCAATTTTGAGCCATGACTTAATACTAAGAGGCACAATGAGTTGTCCTCAATATCACAAAATTATACATTTTTTGTGATATTACCTTTAATTTTTTTTTACACACCCTGAATAGCAACTTGACCTTGGCTGATTGAGATTCTCTGAAGTATAAGCTTTCAGAAAATGTATACTTTTGTTGGTTTCTGATAAGTACTTTTTGAGTTATATTGGTTCAAATGGAAGAAGTGACAAAATTCTTAATTTTGGTGCCTGTAACGCAAAGGGGCCCTACCATACGACACATGACCATTTGCCCAATTGTGACCAAATTTGGGTGGTAGATTTCACATAGGCACTAACATGTATATGCCTGTATTTCTCTGTGCCCTTGTGGTTTAATTATTTTTATGTTGGCACTTTTGTTTATTTCTCAGTAATTAATATTTCATTCAAGGGAAATGTAATGCTGTAATTATTTTTTGGTAAGGCATGTCTCTAAGTCTGTAAGTTTAGTGATATATAGGTTAAAGATAATTCAATTTGCGTGAAAATTTTGTTGGATTTTGTTGTGCAAAGATTTTGTCAAAATTTTACTTTTGAGGAGTAGAGTAATGTAATAGAAAAATCCACAAAATTTGTAGTAATGTTAAGCTTTTCAGTATTATAGTTTTGAATAGTAAATGAAGAGTAAGTTAATTAATCGACAGTTGACTATGTTTTCTGACTTATTGTGTGTTAACTTTTGTGCTTTTACGATAAATACATGGCATGAGGTTTGAAAAACTTTTTCAACACCTGATTCGAGAGTTGCGCAGCATCAGATGGGTGGTCAAGACCATTAAAACCATGTATGATGGAGAGGAGCACTGCCTTTACACGGTTAGATGAAACAAAGTATGTGAGAGCAGGACCGGGGGGGGGGGGGGCGGGTGCGGTGGTACTTGGCCTACTAAGGTAAACGCGGGTGTGTGCCGCTCTAATTAGAGTGACTTTTTCGCAAAAAATCCTTAAACATGGTGTATGGTTTTTGGAAAAAATCCCATAAACATGCGCGTCATGATTGAAATTTTAGCAATTTACACCAGATATTTTGCCTATTTCATCGCTAAAATGCTAAAAAATGCCACTTTTCTTTATAAAAACCCTTAATAATAGGTACCATTTTCTGCCAAAATGACCCTTAAAAAAGGGTCAGGTTGTTCGACTTCAGCGGCACAACCCCGTCAGAGCCAAATCTGAGTACCCCCCCCCCCCACAGGCCAGGGACGATTCTCCCAGTTCTTGACACCGAAAGTAACTTGGGGGGAGGGGAGGGGGAATAATTTTCTCACAGAATTGCAGGATATCTTCCCCCTGAAAGGGAAATGGAAAGATTGAAGTAGTACTCCATTTAGGACACATTGCTCCCAGAATCAAATATACTGTTTAAAGTTTTCTGCTGTGAAAATGTCATAGTCGTACATTTCCTCTTTGTGTTATAAAATTATTATCAGAAAATACTGTGATGGTGAAATTTATTGTGTAGCTTTCTGTGGGATGAATATCTATCAGGGCCAGAGATTAATTCACTACTTTCAAATTAATGCTTGTTTGTCCTCAAGTAAACAAATTCAAGACAAATCCTTCCAACCTGAGCATACACTCCAGCCAGTGTTTATATTGATATATGTTTCAAGTCATTTGGGGCTACTTGCACAAAACCCTGCCAACTCCAGTGTGCTAAAAGTTGTCAGCGATGTTTGGAGATGTCAGGAAAGACAATTTGCCTTTCACGGAACCTTGACATCTCCATCTACAATCATAATCAATAATAAACAAGTCTTTGTCATAAAGTGTATGATAACTTGCAACATTCTAAAACATGTTATTCCAGCGTACACTGAAATTACGGACAAATATTTCACTGAAGTTATGAGAAATCAATTTTATCATCATAAGGCATCACTTAATCACAAAAAACATACACATAATAACTCTTAACCCGTTGGAGACTAAGTACGAGTTAACTTGTGTTGGTGTCTATGGAAAATGCATGTTATAGTGAAATCAAATCATCTCCAAGGTGTTAATATCAATAATCTTGTCAAATAGATAGCACATACTAATTAAAATAACGGCCCTGCAAGGACACCGTATGTGCATCAATTAATTTTGTAGCCTCATTCACTAAACCGATAATCTCTGATCCTTTTTTGCCCATTTTTATGCCTCCGCCCCGTAAGGGAGCCAGAGGCATTATGTTTTTGGGTTGTCCATCCGTGCGTCCGTGCGTCCACACTTTCTTGTGAACAAGATTACTGAAGTACCGCTGTAGGGATTTTAATGATACTTGGACCAAGGATGGACCACTAAGCAAGGATGAATTAATTAGATTTTGGGACAAATCCGTCAAGGGTCAAAGGTCAATGAACTTTGTCGTAAAATGCCATTTTCTGCGTATAACTCCAGTTAGGAGTGCTCACTGTTAATATTATGTGGTGGTTAGGTTTAGAAACCAAAGAAAAATATTTTGGTAGAGTCACGGGTCAAAGGTCAATGAGCTTTGTCCCAAAATATAATTTTCTGCCTCTAACTTTAGTTAGCCCTTACAAAAATGGAGACATCGCGTTAATACATGGTTTATTGACCAAGTATTACCGTTGGTATTTGGGTTCAATACATGGTGACTACCATTGGTATTCCCATTTGTTTAAGATTGGTTCATTTTTATAAGCGAGTAGTGCTCACTGTTGTATGTAAATTGAGTGTTAGGTCAAAACCAAAAAGACAAACTATTTTGCTAGAGTCCAGGTGTCAAAGGTAAGGGTCATGGGTCAAGCCGTCAGATGCAACTTTGTTTCCAAACCGATAACTTCAGTTAGTTGTGCCAAAACTGTTGATTATAATTAGGTTGTTGCTGCTACATATGTGGCCGGAAATGCGGCCGGAGGCATATCCCATCGACTGCGCGGCAGTCGAACTTCTCTAGTTATTTTTGTATTCTGTTCTATAATATAATGTAATTATATTATAATAATTACATTATAATATAATGTTCTGTAATATAGTGTAATTTAAGTGTTTATTTAAGTTGTATATTATAAATGTTTATATATAAAGAACACCTGTGGTTTCTAACCATTGTAATAAAAATAATGTCATACAAACTTAAGAAATCTATCACTCATATCTTACAGATGTGTAGGATTAAATTTCAAGTTAAATATCATTTTTATGTTTCATTGCACAATTTAATAGTTTCTATTATCCTAAAATCACTAATTTTACTGAATGTATTTGACAATTGTATTCTTCAAATGGCATGTGTACAGAATAACTACAGATGGCGTCTGATTTATGATGGCTCCAGAGTCGTCATAACTTTTGTCACTGGACTTGTCCATGAATGATATATACCTTGAGTTATGATGTCAGGCTTTCTTGAGGCATTTTTGACTCCTCCCAATCATGTCACTGTTCGTTAACTCTAATTGATTTAATGTTAACATTATTTTGTTTGTGTGATAGATGAGAAGTGGATATTTCAGTGATGAGTGTGTAGGGACTGCTAAGTAGTGTTGCACGACTAAGTCGCCAAAAGTCGGAGTCGTGACTATCGTCGAGGAGTTGCGACTCCAACTTTAGAAACACAAGAATCGACTCCATGTAATCACATATGTATGCCATATAAACCAGTCAAAACATTGATGAGAATGTGTGGGACTATGGCAGAAATTCAATTCTAGAATGATCGTAATGACAGTTGAAAGCTAAATTTACTGAAATCATTGAAGGAGGACACTGAATAGTCATTGTATAGGTTGTAGTGTGCTTCTTTTTACCTATTAATCATGCCGACAGAACTGAACACTGAGAGTCAGCAAATAGTCGGAGTCACGACTTTTGATCGGCGACTAGTCGACTCCTAAAAATCCTGGAGTCGTGCAACACTACTGCTAAGTGCCATGATAGAATTGCTGATAGTAAGAAAGGAGCCATACATTCAGTGTTTATGATAGAAATACACAATGCACACACATACGCGCATGCGCACGCATACTCGCACACATACTCACATGCACAGACATACAGACAAACAGACATACACACACACACACACTGCTGCCAGAGGTATTGAAAGAAAAGAATTAAGTGGTACTTCTTTCATGCAACCCAACAAAATTCATTTTATGTATCTATATTATCATTTATCCAATTGAAAGCATGGATGTTTAGAGGCTTTGGTATCTCTCTTGTCTGTTATAGCGTTCGTCCATGGTGCTGACTGAAAACCCGGACCCTGCAGCTCGGGAAGCATTCACAGCGACTGGTAACGTGCAATACTACCACTTCTTCTGTGTTGATTCATTAGGGCGCCCCCTAGTGGATGGAAATGCACAGCTGACGGAGGGATGGGACATCCCCTCGTATCCTTGTTCGATTGTGTTTTATATTTAACTTGTACAGTGCCAAAGGGGCGAATATGTACCAATATCACACACAATGTTGGTATAGCTGAAATTTATAAATAAGTATGAACATAGATTCGATGGCATACAGAGCTGACGAATGTGTGTCTTCAAAAAAAAAAGACAATTTTGTGAGCTTTTGTGTACAAACAAATGGAGGGATGCTCATAGTGAATGTACATAACTTTGCTTTGCTTACAAATTTTCAGAAATTCATATCTTTTATTCTTAGTTTACTCTGATTTTCCTCAAACTTTTAATGATTGGTTCTTCAAAATATTCTGCTCTCTGAATAAATTTCCCCCTTCACAAAATTATTTGGGAAACCGTCACAAAACTCGACCATCTGTGTGTGAATATGTTATATTTATATAAATTTTTATTCTATTTTATCTTTAAATAATGCCTCTGCACAGAAGGTGCTGGAAGCATCATGCTTTGGTCCATCTGTGCTTGTGTGCATGGATCTGTTACCGGTTTTCGATTTAACTTAAAAACAAGAGATCAGATTATAAGGAAACTGGGATCAAGTATGAGGTATGATGCAACAATAAACTGATTAGATATTGGAGTTGAAAGGTGGAAGGTCAAGCCAAAAAATTCCATCCAGATTTAACTTTGGCATGCCCATACCTGACGATTACCCGTTTGACTACAGCAGTAGTTTGCGGTCAGTTTTTCAGTCGGTCTGTTACAAAACCTTGTGGAGGGAGCTTCTTCCATAGTTTTTGAATAATTAAAATAAAACTTGTTGCGCATGAAGACCTTTGGTATAGATGTTGCATGATGACTTGTCGTGTTGTTACCCCCCCCCCCTTTTTCTTTACTTCCAGTAGAGTTAAAACATGGTTCACCCAAAATCACTTTTTTTGACTTCCATGATAAGGTTGTCACAAACAATACTTGGTGATTTCTCTGCTATCAAACGTCTAATCAGTGTTCTGTAAAGTATGGTAGACTGTAGCCTTTTGACATGGTCCTCTCGCTGTTATGGGCGAGCGAAGAGACCCAGCCGAGCGCGGCAGCGCGAGGGCCTTTTGAGATCTGCTTGGCATCCGAAAAGTGATTATTATTCATGACCACAGGAACGACTGATCTCTGTTCGAATCATCCTATAAAATTGCGCGCTACTGTCCCCTGTCTTGGCCGTGTCAACTGTTCGGTGGGTTGAAAGAAATTCCTTCAGCATTGATTATTACAATACATATACCATCAAACACCAAATTAGTACACGTTCATTGTTTGAACAGAGTATTTGAAGCATTTTTCTTTACATTTTGTTTCGTAAGTTCCAATTTGGCGTACAAAAATCTGCGTTTGTGAATCATCTCACCTAATGAAATAGTCAACGCTTCCAGATCGTTTCGTGTTACAACAACAGTCTGTAAGAACATGGTCCTAGTATGATTGCATATTCAACGTAGGATCAAGTAGACAGACACACTGATTGGTTGATTTTTGCTACCCAAAATAGGGTAGCAAAATTTGGTTATTCAAAGGTCTAACATAACGGGTTAAGTTTGATATCTTTGTCAATCTTTATCTTTATCTTTATTTCCTGAATAAACATAATGAAACCAGTTATCCTGTTATATTCAGGGAAGCTCTACCACTCCCAGATCAACCAAGTGGGCCAAAGAGAGGAGGGTAAGATTTTTCAGTTGCATGTTTGGTTTAATATCATGTTTCATTCTCCACCTCCTCCTCATCCTTTTTCTTCTTGAGCATTCAGGTTTCATGTATGTATGTATGTATGTACACTGTATGTATGTATGCATGTATGTATGTGGGCAATTCCGTGAATTACTGGCACAAATTCACAAATATATATTAATTGCCCTCTATCTGGATAATCATAATTAAATTTTTAATGGTTGAATGGGTATGAATCATGACAGAAACAATGGGGCGGACAATTTTCCACTCTAAATTTTACGTCTTCAACAGCACCCTCTAGGCAGAATCAGAAACCATACATGAAATACCACATGTGGGCTGTGTGACTAAATCTCAGTTTTATGAAAAACTATCATTTTATTCTGCCAGTTTTTCCATGCCAATTAGCCTCTTCTCATTGTGTTTAAAGTTAATAAAGCCCCACAATATGATTACTAAATCTGAAAAAGACATGAATAAACAAGAATTTTTGTGATGGACAAATGTAACGTAACTAACCGTAGTAACTAACCACTGTTTTTGCTGTTGTTAGCTTTAAAAATGATTAAAGAATTTTTATCAATAAGTTATATATCAAATGACTTAGCCAAGATGTCAAAGAAATAGCATGGAATACCAACAATCTTGTTTTACAGTTTGAAACAGTCTGTTGAGCGTAACTTTGAGCGACAAAGACTTGTTCATTTTTTTATCCATGTCTCTCTTTTTCGCTACGTAACTACATTAATTAAAGTTTTGTTATTACCCACTGAAAACATGTCTCATGATTTTGCTTGATGTTGTGAGAGTAGGTGCCAGTCTAGAGAATTGACAGCTTTACCAAAACAGTACAAATTATATGAAAAGCATATTCATGTAAGAGCCAAATGTTTGGCAAGTTTGTCATAAAGTGTAACGTAACTACATCACGGAATTGCCCATGTATGTATGATATGCATGTCATGTATGTATGTTTGTATGTTTGTTTATTGAACTTCATCAAAATTGATACAGTCAATATTTTGTTCAGATTATTTACATACATATACATAATCATATACAGGTATCAAAAGGAAGATGAGAGCACGAAGATGAGTCTAGTACAGACATTATACAGTTAACGAGTACACACATACATTAAAATTTACAAGAATGAACACAAATGGCACTGATAAACAAGTACACAAAATAAACAAATACCGAAAAACATACAAAAATGAATCTACCTGTTTTTGCATTATATATCAGAAGTTACCACAGACATCAATTATATGTTTTAGAAATTGTATGAATTTTTTTCTTTATTTTTCGTTTTGTAAGGACATTATATATTTACAGTTTACAGTTTCATTAGATCACTAATGTTAACATTAATTATTTTTTAATTTATCCATGAAGGGAATTCTAGCTTGACTGTTTGAGTGAATTTTGGACATTGCATTGACCTACCTGACCTTGACCTAAGGCATCGGCACGGGTAGAAGTTCACTCTGCCTTGCCATCTGCATCATGATGTCCCGCCAGATCTTTGCATTACCAAATGGAATTCATCACGTTGCATATTATTGTTACAGTCTTCACAGAATCTGTGTTGTGCAGGCAATTCATTGGTCTTTGTATATACCCTTTTCTATTGGAAAATTGTGGGCACTTATTCAAGTTTACATAGAATGAATAAAATGAATAATGAATAATTCAAATTGACCTGCGTGATATCCTTTTTGAATTTGGTAGTTTTAATGCTAGACATGATTTGCGTATGATCTAATAAAAACTTAATTCCTACTAATCAAAGTTTACCAGGTCAGAAACTTACACAAGTGAAATCAGTGGGCAAAAGCTACAATCTGGTTCTGAAATCTTGTCTACCCTTCACTCAAAACTTGATCAAACAGCTATTATTATAATAATTCAATTTTTAATTTCAGAAACTATGAATTCTAGAGTATGAACAGTGTATTTTTGTTTGTCAATCTTCACTATGATTAAATTTGAGCAAGGATAGTTGTGGTCTGCAAGTGAAGTATGCAGTCTGTAATTAGTCATAAATGAGTGATTTAAATGGAATTAAGAAGTAATTTAATTGTGATGAAATATTTCTATTTTAAAGTAGTAAACGTGTGATTGTACCTGCCAGAATATACTTGATTTCAAAATTGTCTATGATTTACATGTATTCTGTTAGCTGACATCTTTCATTGGGACTAAAAATGATGTTTCTGTCACATTTGTTGATCACTTACAGTGGCCGCCCTAAAGCTTGCTGTTTCAACTGTGGGAGTGAAAAGCATTCCCTGAGAGAATGTCCTCAGGTAGGTTGAGTGACACTCTATGCTGTAGCTGCTTTAAAGATTGGGTTATTCATTTGCACGTCAAAAAACATCTAAATGAATGAAATCAACTGAAATCATATCCAATGTGAAGATTGATATAAATAAACACCTCTCATAGAGACTTGGGGTAAAATATTGAGCTTTGGTGAAAATCTGGACGGTTAAACTTCATCCTTTTTCAAATGACTCAGTAGCCTTTTCAAAAAATCAGCGACGTCAAACGTGCACGTGCCGTTCCAAAATTGTCCGATCAGCTGTTAGCCGAAGGTCGCACGGAGGTAAGCTGTTTAACCAATCAGTGTGCTCCGCTGGTTTTGCGACGGTACACATAACCGCGATTCGC
>JZLH01S0379972.1:13491-23557 GCA_001188425.1 Eucidaris tribuloides
TTTAATGTCAGAAACATTATTTCATACATGTTTCAGTGAAAAAAGGACATTCAATGATTATGAACCATTAAAAAAATGACAATCCATGGAATTTAGATTATACAATATATGGGGGAGCCACTGGCATGTGACATCACAAAATAAAAAATTTGAAACTTCATAACTCTGTTATACTTTGGTGGATTTTCGCCAAACTTTCATTAATGTGTTTGTCTCATTTTTCTACTTTTATGAAAACCAACTTGACGTCAGGGTGAACTTTGCCCTTAAAATGATCGTTTTAAAGTGCAATTTTACTGGGCTTAATTTTTACACCACATTAGATACATTGAGAGCGTGTAGGACCAAGCAGCTGAAACTGAAAAAAACAACAACCCAGAAACATTGTAAACAGTTAAAGGCAGGACATCTCATTTGCATGCCTAAAAATTAACATTGTGTAAATACACTGGCATTTAGAAGAAAATGCCATCAGGGAACCTTTAGCAAAATATAGGCGCTAGAAACTCAGTTTAGTGGAATTATAGGTGACTGTTAGACTCTGATTTGATTTTTTTTCTCGCGAGAAAAAAATCCTACCATGGAACGTACACTAAACGGCTATTATTTTTCTTTCGCATTTTTCAAATTCTAGGCAATTACTGACCCCCAGATTTCACAGACATGCCCTTCATCAATACCCTAAGGGCATGAGTTATCTTTTCCTGGTCTTCGGGGATGTTTGCACATGAGATCCATTGCATTTATTAGCTTAAGGTTTTACTGGCGTGATACGAGTTTGTAAAAATAGAGAGTGAAAAAAAGAATATATATAACGACTTGGAACAGAACTGTGAAATGGATAGTACCTGCAGGAAGACAACATCTATAAGACGGGATTATTTTCGACATGGTATATAGATATGGGTTCTGGTAAGGCCACCGCACACTATGCGATTTTCCGTCGCACGACTTACCGATTTGCATCTGAAATAAATCCCGGAAATATATCAGCGTGTACGAAATATACGCTTTGTTTTTTTTATTTCGGATCCAAGTCGGTGCAGTCGTACGACAAAAGTCGTGTAGTGTCCGGTGACCATTACATACATTGGCACGTCGACATGTCTGCGTATGAACACGGAAACAGAGCGACAATTCCTTATCTAACATCATAAGGAAAAGTGTTATACGCTGTAAAAATATCAAACAGTTTGATAAACACTTTTCTGGAACACTTTATAAACACTTGAAGTACATGTTTATTATGAAACCATATGCACGTTTCATTGAAAATCATAAAAAACGCGTCAACAAACATTTCGACGAACACCTAAACACTTCAGATCTTCACAAAAATGTTTGTTGATGCGTTTATTATTTTCAATTAAACGTGTTTATGATTTCATATAAAACATGTTGAAGTGTTTATGAAATGTTCCAGAAATAAACACGAACGTTTGATGTCATAGGTGATACACAAAATTTCTAGCTAAACGAATTTATGATTTCCAGTTAAATGTGTCCAAGTACTTATCCCGGGTGTTTATAAAGTGTTACAGAAAAGTGTTTATAAAAGTGTTTAGCAATTTTACAATGTAATCGTTATGGTCATAATAAACAAAAACAATATTTTTGGGAGGAAATACAGAAGGAAATTTAAAAAAACAAATCTTTTTAATCAATTTTGATGGAAGGTAGAGATAGCCAAAACTACTCCATTTGATTTTGATTGTCATTTGTATTTTGATGCTATACACGTGTTTAACTAATTGTATGGGGCGAGTATACTGTGACCGATATGGAAATGATAAAAAATATATCCCAGTCATAGAAATTATTGTTATGCCTGTGGACTTTTTTAGATATAATGGTTTAACCCAATCAATATCCATTACATAGAATGTATGGTTATTTGATTTCAAAATTTGATATGTAAATGACTTGTTTTTAGTGAAAATTACTCCATTTTGATTGTCATTTGTATTTCGATGCCATACACGTGTTTAACTAATTGTATGGGGCGAGTATACTGTGACCGATATGGAAATGATAAAAAATATATCCCAGTCATAGAAATTATTGTTATGCCTGTGGACTTTTTAGATATAATGGTTTAACCCAATCAATATCCATTACATAGAACGTATGGTTATTTGATTTCAAAATTGTTATGTCAATGACTTGTTTTTAGTGAAAATTACTCCATTTGATTTTGATTGTCATTTGTATTTTGATGCTATACACGTGTTTAACTAATTGTATGGGGCGAGTATACTGTGACCGATATGGAAATGAGAAAAAAATATATCCCATTACATTGAATGTATGGTTATTTGATTTCAAAATTGTTATGTAAATGACTTGTTTTTAGTGAAAATTACTCCATTTGATTTTGATTGTCATTTGTATTTTGATGCTATACACGTGTTTAACTAATTGTATGGGGCGAGTATACTGTGACCGATATGGAAATGATAAAAAAATATATCCCATTACATAAAATGTATGGTTATTTGATTTCAAAATTGTTATGTAAATGACTTGTTTTTAGTGAAAATCATTCCATTTGATTTTGATTGTCATTTGTATTTTGATGCTATACACGTGTTCAACTAATTGTATGGGGCGAGTATACTGTGACCGATATGGAAATGATAAAAAATATATCCCAGTCATAGAAATTGTTTTTATGCCTATGTGGACTTTTTAGATATAATGGTTTAACCAAATCAATATCCATTACATAGAATGTATGGTTATTTGATTTCAAAATTGATATGTAAATGACTTGTTTTTAGTGAAAATAAACGTGTCTTATTTTTTCTACAAAAAAAACTTCCGTGATTTTCGTTGCTTGTGTTCCTAGTGTTACAGTTCAGAATTAAGTGAGCAGATTTAGTGAAAAGTGGAACAAGAATAGAAGATGACGTAAGATGTAGCAGAATTTCACTGCATGTGATGGACATCTGGATTAAAACAATCCAGATTGAATTGAATTGAATTGAATTGAAATCACATTTATTTTCTTCATTCATAAAACAATTTTACAAAGATAAATGAAATACAAGCTGAAAATACAATGTTTACATTCGATTTTATAAGTAATGAAGAATGAAGAAGGCCTAAACCCGGAAAAGCTAATGCCTGTGGTGGGTACGCCCAAAACAATTAACAGTAATTAGACATAAAATTGGACAATGATTAAAAAAACACGTACATAATAAACAAAGACAATACAAGTACAAACACATATACAAAAAAAACCGGAACTGAACACACAAAAAGGACAAAGGACATGCAAGTTACTTTAAAAGATACCAGACGGTATGCATCCATGGTAACAACTGCACTGTGATGAGGAATTCGAACAGACATGATAACAATTCTTGGTAAGCTCTTATATAATTAAACATCTAATAACAAGACCTTATAACCAAACAACAAATATTTACGTAAAATGATTTCAGGCTGGAAAGCTCAAGTCTTAACACAATCTGACAAACAATGACTTGATTTAAATAAATTAAAACACACACAAAATGGTTGGGAAATTAGAGAGGAAAAAAAAAAGGTGCGAAAACGACACTGTAATCGTTATGCGAACAAAAAGAACACATTATGTATGTTTATAAGGGTATTATTTATACGGTATTTGAATCAAATAAATTTGTAAACTGGAATAAACCATCAACGGCGTGTCAAAATGGGATAGATGCCCACAAAAAAGTACATAGTTGAAAGCAAGGTTCTGATGGAAAATAGCATTCTTGAGTTTCAGCTTAAAAGCATGGAGTGTCTTACTTTGTTTTATTTCCTGTGGCAAACTATTCCATATTTTTGGACCGTTATAACGAATGTTATTTTGAAATAAGATTGTTCAATGTTTAGGTAAATGAAGGAGAGGTGAAGACCTAGTCTCATAATTATGGTAGATCTGGTTCAATTCTACAAAATTATTAAAATGAGAGGGAACTAATTTTTTAATACACTGATAAATAAATATGCCCTGTTGGTATATATTGATGTTTTTAGAGTCAGCAATTTCAGGGATTTAAGTAATCCCTTGTTGGGTTACTAGGGGTTTTGCAATAAATACCGTTAAATCTTGATTCTGAGTTCTGAGAAACTACATGCTGGAAAAGGTGTCAATAATTTTCTTGAAAGTATAAAATAGACCATGCAAACAATTTATTGGTGGTAGTGGAAGATCTCAGGGGGGGGGGGGGTCATCAAACCCCATCTATAATTCAGTATTAACAGTACAAATTCTAACAATTATTCATTATCACTGATTATAATGATGTAACAAAAGCCAGCAATAGAAAGATTGGTACTGGTAACAATGAATTGCCGCTGTCGTAGTAATGTTCGTTATCACATGATATAATCAATATCGGGTGATACCATCAATCATTGTCGACATTGTCTTTAAAAGTAGACAGATGTGATGAGAGAATGACTTCCGCATTCGGTGTATGGTGATGTAAACATTCGCATTTTAGCGTTCGTTTGGGTTTAGGGCTGCCACTCGAAATTTTCATTTCCCCCTACGCAGCATACGTATTTCCCCCTACGGACGCTACTTTTCCCCTATTATTATTATTATTATTATTATCATTATTATTATTATTATTATTATTATTATTATTATTATTATTATTATTATCATTATTATTATTATTATTATTATTATTATTATTATTATTATTATTATTATTATTATCACTTATACTGCGCTTTTCCCATTAGGCCCAAAGCGCTTACAATTGTATACAACTACGTAATCTTAAAACTACAAACTGCTAAAAAGATGGGTTTTTAATGCCTTTTTAAAAATAGGTATTGATGAAGACTGTCTTATTGTAAGTGGCAAATCATTCCAGTCATTCTCCCTATGCTCTATACAGCCCACTTTTCCACCTACGAAAACATGACAGTTTTCCCTTACAAAATATACTCTTCCCCTACGAAAGAAAGTTTTCCCCTACAAAATAACATTGGTAAACGCAAGAGATTTATCTTAATTGAGAAAGTTGACGTTGCGATCACCTCGATACTGCGACGTGCTCGCGTTACGATTTGCGTAAACGACATGCAGGGTTTCTGTGCCGGAGAAGTAACAACTTTGGACAATGGGTTTACCCAAAATAATGTTACAGACGAATATATACGAGCGTTCTTTGAAACCTTTCAAGGATTTCAGATTTTTTTTGAAAATTTGTCGGGATGGCTTCAGAAACATCGAAACCCTCAATTTTCGCCTATACGGAACGTCTGTTTCTCAGTATATCCCCTACGAGCCTTCTTCAGGTTTTACGTATAGCCCACGTAGGCCTATAGTCGTTGAAAATCTTCATGGCTCGATGCTGTTCTTCGATGTCTACTGAAACTGAAAGAGACACTACTGCGGGTTTACTTTCCATTTCCCGAAAGTCACTGCTTTTAATGTGAAAAGTGAAAATTAAAAATTAAAGTGCAATACGTGTCCATCACTTCCACCGAAAGTGAGCATCCCAGAAAAACAAACAAACATCACGGATGTCGGTAGCGATCATGGGCGGCGATCCGGTGGGGGAACCCCCCCCCCCCCCGAGTTTTTTTAATGGAAGGGATCGTACCCCCCCCCCATTCCCTCGATTTTTAAAAAGTTAATATATATTTTATAGTTTTTAACATTTTTAAAAAAATATAATATTGTTATCTGCGAATTTATTCAAATATATTGAATATAATATTTTCGCCCCCGGTACTTGTTACATGAAATCTCCTCTCTTGGCGAAGATAGATGATATCACCCGATATTGACTGTATGCAGTATCGAAAATTGAAAATGGTGAATGATAATACAACGCCATATAGCTGGTTCTTGCTTAGCACGTTTACGATCATTACAACTGATCAATGCACTTTACAACCGAAAATATAAGAATAAGAATATCTTAAGTTCCTTTCTGAATGTTTATATATGGAAGGTGATGAGCACAGTTTCTAGCTCAGGCAACTTATTATTCCAGACTGTTGGTCCACAATAATAGAAGCGGCGGGCACCAGCCTTTGTGTCTACAAGGGGTACGTGGAGTATTATGTGATGGGTCTTCAGCTGAACGATCTTCATCGTCGTCGTCGTCGTCGTCGTCGTCATCATCATCCTTCATCATCATCATCATCATCATCATCATCATCATCATCATCATCATCATCATCATCATCATCATCATCATCATCATCATCAGGCACTCTCCAACCATTGTTGGATGAATCTCCCTAAATCAATTTCCAATCAGTAGTTTGTTGCCATTCTATTCCCTGTTCTTGTGTCTGTGCATGTCGTATTTCATTTCTCCTTATTTTCTTTTGTCTATACAGGGTGGCCCAGAAAGAACGCAACACCTCCGATCGCTAATTTCTTCACCATCATCGGCAAAGTGTCATTTGTTTTTGTTTCATTGGTTAGAACATTCTGTCCAACAAAATGATACATGCAACCTCGATATAAAGAGGTCGGATATAACAAAACCGTCTTAAAACAAGGTGATTTTGCAAGTCCTAACTCTTTATATTTCTTTTTTTTTGTACGTTGGTATAGTGAGGAACCTAATATAACAAGGTAATTGTCATGGTTTTTAGGTCCTCGTTACAACGAGGTTCCACTGTACATGGCCATTAATTTTTCCGTAAGGCATTTGGATCTTAGGGCTATTTTTCTGAGGCAATTAAAATTATCTGTGACAATGAGCTAATTCGAACATGAGGCCTTGTGACCTTTGACCTCTGACCTTTCAACTCCAAAATCGAATCAGTAAATTGGTGGCCTTATATTAGATACTTCTCCCAAGTTACATCAAAATGGAAAAGTCATACTCAAGTTATCACAGTTATGAGCCCCAAATCAGACATATTTAAGGCCCGGTGACCTTTGACCTTTCAGCTCCAAAATCTAATCAGTTTTTGGTGCCGTCATAATACATACTCCACACCAAGTAACATAAAAATCTGACTGGCCGTTCTCAAGTTATCATGGTAAGGAGCCCAAATCAGACATATTTTAGGCCGGGTGACCTTTGACCTTTGACGCTCAAAAAATCTCAATCAGTTTATTGTGTCTTAAAATCAGATACTCAACCCAAGTTATATCACAATTCGACCAGCTGTTCTCAAGTTATTGCGGTAACGCGAGCCCAAATCAGACATATTTTAGGCCTGTTGACCTTTGACCTTTCAGCTTCAAAATCTAATCAGTTCATTGGTGGCCTCATACAACTTCACACCAAGTTACATAGCAATCCGACCAGCAGCTCTCAAGTAATCGCGGTAACGAGCCCAAATCAGACATATTTCAGGCCCGGGTGACCTTTGACCTTTGACCTTTCAGCTCCAAAATCTAATCAGTTCATTGGTGACTCATAATACATACTTCACCCAAAGTAACATAAAAATCTGACTGCCGTTCTCAAGTTATCATGGTAACTGAGCCCAAATCAGACATATTTTTAGGCCCGGTGACCCTTGACCTTTGAACCTCAAAAAATCTAATCAGTTTATTGGTGTCTTAAAATACATACTCAACGACCAAGTTATATCACAATTCGACCAGCCGCTCTCAAGTTATCACGGTAACGAACCCAAATCAGACATATTTATGGTCCGGTGACCTTTGACCTTTGAACTCCAAAATCTTATCAGTTCATTGGTGCCTCATAATACATACTTCACCCACGTTACATGAAAAATCAACTGGCCGTTCTCAAGTTATCGCGGTAACGAGCCCAAATCAGACATATTTTAGGCCCGGTGACCTTTGACCTTTGACCATACAGATCCAAAATCTGATCAGTTCATTGGTTCCTCATAATACATACTTCACCCAAGTTACATAACAATGCGACCAGCCGCTCTCAAGTGTAACGAGCCCAAATCAGACATATTTAAGGCCCGGTGACCTTTGACCTTTGAGCTCCAAAATCTAATCAGTTCATTGGTGGCTCATAGTACATACTTGGTCCTAGTTACATCAAAATCCGATTAGGGGTTCTCAAGTTATCGCGGTAACGAGATCTGGTAACGGACGGACGGAAGCACAACCCGAAAACATGATGCCTCCGGCAACTTCGTTGCGGAGGCATGAAAACAATGTGAGGAATTGTAATTTGTCTGCCCATCTTATTTCATGACGCTGTGACGCAAGATTATCTCCGTGTTCCGAGGATCGCGTTGAAAAAGGAGCAAATTTGGGAAATGACAATGTCTCAGCAAAATGGCTCTAGGATCCAAACGCCTACCTAAAAATCAATGACCATGGTATAATTTTGTTGGAAAAAGAATGTTCTAATCAACGAAAGAAACAAAACAAACCAAAACAAAACAATGACATTTTGACGATGATGGTGAATAAACTAGCGATCACAGGTGTTGCATTCTTTCTGGGCTACCCTGTATATTATGCTTTTTCAGAAGCCAAAGTCACACACACACACACACACACACACACACACACACACACACACACACACACACACACACACACACACACACACACACACACACACACACACACACACACACACACACACACACACACACACACACACACACACACACACAAATTCGCTGTGTTACGTCGGCCACCGCATACATTTATAAGATTTTCCATGCGAACTGGTGATAGAGGGGTAACATCACTTTCCTTCAAATATGCCAGTCGCAAGCACTGAACTCTCGAGTTCAGTGGTCGCAAGCCTGTCGCAAGTCAGTCGGAAGGCCGGTCGGAAAAAAATATCGTAGCATTCGATTGACTTGCGAGTGGCAAATTCAAATATAGTGACGTCACAACTTCGTCCATAGGCACGCCCGTACATCATCCCCGTCCACGAAAAACGCGAGAAATGTGGCGGGTTTTCCCCAATACGCAGAGTAATGTGATATCAGCACGATGAGGGTTATCACAAACAGGAAAAATCTGGTAAAGAGGTTATCATATCCACTGCTGATAAGAAGATACGCGGAAAGCGTTGGAAATTTAATAGCTCCAGTAAAATGTTATGTGTTCCACATTATGTTTTATTTCTTTGACTATTGCGTTTGGCTATACAGCGTGGCCCAAAAGGAATGGTACACATGCGATCGTTAATTTCTTCAACATCATCCACAAAATGTTACTGGTGATTATTTCACGGGTTAGAATATTCTTTTTCCAACAGAATGATACCATGATCATTGATTTTGATTAAGGCGTTTGGATTCTAGGGCTAGTTTTCTGAGGCAATGTAATTTCCTAAATTTGCAATTTTTTCCAAATTCCAACTCCGGCGATCATCAGAACACCGAAATATTCTCGCGTAACGACTTGCCATAGAATGAGCTGCACTATCCAGGTGCAATGACAATGTAAGCCATACCTTACCATTGTCTTCCGTATCAAAGCGAGGCATTCCAGTCGTCTGTCTGCCCGCTTATTCTATGGCACGTTGTTACGTGAGAATATTTTGGTGTTCCCAGGTTCGCTGGAGTTGAGAAAGAAACAAATTTCGGAAATTACATTGCCTCAGAAAAATGGCCCTAGGATCCAAACGCCTTACTCAAAATCAATCATCGTGGTATCATTTTGTCGGAAAAAGAATATTCTACCAAATGAAATAACAATTAATGGCATTTTGTTCGTGATGTTGAAGAAATTAACGATCGTATGTGTAGCATTCTTTCTGGGCCACCCTGTATAAAAGTAAATCCCCAATAGGGTGTGAATACACCATGCAAGATATCAAATCCCGGTCAAGGGTCTAAAAGTTAGACAGGTTTCCCAGTATAAATATTCTAGACCCCGATCCTTGTTTACGGTGCTTTTCAGGAAGTAACTTATGCGGATAATGCACATTGCTCAATGTGACACCACCCCCCCCCCCCCGGGATCTTATAATGTATTGTGGCTTTAAAAATCAGGGGAGAATATTTTGAAAGAAAAACAAAACACAAACATGATTTACAACAATCTATGCTTTACGCTGGTAAACATTTAATACATCTATATATAATATCTGTACATATTTGGTTGCGCACATCATCTAACAACATTGCCAACTTCCATATA
>JZLH01S0379972.1:86780-107541 GCA_001188425.1 Eucidaris tribuloides
CAAAAAAGTTATGCAATGCATAATAAACGTCTCACCTGCATCTTACAATCTTAGACAGAACACATTTCAAAATTATGCCATAGAAGGTTTTCAGGCTTTTTTGTTGTCATTTTTCATTGATTTGGATAAATTTGCACAAATTAGCATGGGAAATTTGAAAGCCCCCATCAACCCCTTTCAGATAAAACAAACAAAATCAAAATTTACCAATAAATGAAGTAGCATTTGGGTTTTTTAACACAAATTTGCAGAAATTAGCATAATTAATGAATTTCAAAATTATGAGTAGAAGTTTGGATGCCCTGGACTAGCTTTATCAGGTTGAGCAAACAGAATCAGTAGCCACCAAAACATAAGGAGAAGTGTCATTTCTTGGTCATTTTTCATTGATTTTGAATAAATTTGCATAATAGCAAAATTAATAATTTTCAAAAGTCTGTGTAGAAGTTTTGGAGCCCTTACTAAGCCTTATCAGATCAAACACACAGAATCGATATCTGTTTAGAAATAAAGGAATAGCAACATTTTTCTTGATTTGTAGCTTACTCCATACCTGCCAACCCTGAAACCTCAAAAATAGGGCCAAAATGGGGAAAATATTTGAAAAATAGGGACATTCTTCAATATCCTATACATTCCTACAGACAAATATTTGCAAAAATAGGGACACAATTTTAAAAAAATGGGTAAAAAGTGTTTTTTCTTCTGCCAAAAATAGGGACTGTCCCTGGAAAATAGGGACAGTTGGCAGGTGTGTTACTCCTATGTCAATTGGGTGTAAATCAAGGAATGCTCATAAATGGCAAAAGGGAAAAGGTTTCCTCTGAAGATGAAAGGATTAGTTTATAGGAATTGTGTGAGATCGGCGATGTTGTATGGGAGTGAAACGTGGTGTTTGAGTGCAAATGAGATGGGGATTCTGAGAAGGACTGAGAGAGCAATGGTGAGAGCGATGCGTGGTGTGAAGCTGATGGACAGGAAGAAGACAGAGGTTTTGATGCAGATGTGGGTTTGGAACAGACGGTGGATCAGATGGCGAAGGCGAACGGAGTACATTGGTATGGACATGTGTTGAGGAGGGATGTTGATCATGTTTTGAGAAGGGCGCTTGAGTTTGAGGTGGCTGGTCAGAGGGGAAGGGGGCGACCGAAGAAGACATGGAAGAAGCAGGTGGTGGTGGAGAGTAGGAGGGTTGGGTTGAGGGAGGAGGATGCGCCGAATAGAGTAAAGTGGAGGGAGGGGGTGAGGGTGATTTCTGTGAGTGCGAGGTGAATCCGGCCACCCCCGTAGCTCGGGGACTAAACCGGATTTAAAACCTGGATTACTACTACTTGTAGTACCTGGAGCATCCACAAGAGGGAAGGATGTCAGTGATGAGGTGTTCAGCAAGTCTTGTAGCTCCCTGTAGGTTGACAGCCAGGAGATGAACTTGAGGTTACGTACCATGATATCCTCTACAAATATGTCATATGTCCTACGGTGGGAAAAAACAAACAAACAAACAAACAAAATGAAAAGTGCACAAAGCTGATTTTCTTTTCAAACACACAATAGGTATACAACATGATCATATAAAATTATCAGTAAATTCATTAATTATAGTAAATACTGTACTTATAACACAGTTTGTGGTTGGTTGAATTGGTATCATGTACATTGTAACATTCATTATTCATTATAGTGCACAACGATGCCCAATAATCAAGGGTCACAATAAAAGATTTCCCCTAACTTTCCAGAAGAAATTGATAAACTACCCAACATTCCCTGACTTTTAACTTCTGGATAAAGTATTTTCAAATTTCCTGACTTCCAGAAAATCCCTGAACCGTACAAACCCTGAATTCTCACTATCGACAATTATATGGCACTATCGTGAGTGTGCACATGCATAGTTTTCACGGTGGTTCGACTTGTGTGACCAAATTATTTCCAGCTTCCATAGATAATACACAGGGAAATCTGCCAAATTCACGATTTTACTAAATAAGGTCAGAGTGACACAATTTTGGATATGATTTCTTATGTCCCTTACAGGTACTATAAAAATTTGTTGGGTATATGCCACAGATTTTAAGCCTGTCATTTATACAGGAATTTTTCAATTCTCAACCCGTATTAATGTTTATATACCTCATTCTAAGAATGTTAGCTAATGCTTTCATCTGATTGGTCGAAAGTCTGGTCATAGTTTTAGCCATGCCTGGCCAGGGGCGCTGAGCGGTTAATAGTCATCGGTCAATAGTCGTTTTTAAAAGTCATTTTTCAACGGCAGTCAAATGTTGTAGCGGGCCCCAATTTGTGCGAGCGCAGACACCGTAATTCGCGCAGCAGTGCAGCACGATAAATTGATTGCTAACTTTAGGTTGCTACAAACGCTTGCAGAGACGATCCCGGTCCCGGCACTTCTCGACTTCGAGCTTGGCTTGTTTGCCCATTTTTCGTTTGTTTACTTTATATTTTTCTTCCTGAAGAGAAAATATAGGCAGGGAGACTCTTCCGAGATACGAACTTTTGGACGCCACGTAACGTAAGTTGACGTCTCATCTGTTGTTGTTTGTGTTAACTTCCACACACACGCCGTAGGCGTAACGTTAGGCCTAACACTAACAGTAACAGTACGTGATCCGTCGCATTTTCACAGCGCGAATGCTTGGCTTCGTGACACGTAAGGCAAGTGATAACGACCCCGTTGATCTGCAGAGCTGGTTTCGATCTTTACAAAAGAGAAGGATTTTTTTCTTTTTCGGTATATAAAAGATATAGTGACTGCCATAGTATTCGAGGCATAGTTGTTTCTAAAGGCTCTCGGGGGGCTTCCATCCTGCTATGACCCCTCGGCAAGCCTCGGGGTCATAGCGGGATGGAAGGCCCCCTCGAGCTTTAGAAACAACTATGCCTCTCATGGCCAGTCATATTCTTAACAATAAAATACACAGACGTAAATAAAATTGCAGGGCGCCAACTTCTCTTGGGCAGCACAGCCCTCTACTGTTCAAATGCTGGGTGTGATCATAATACATGTCAACAGACAAGAGATTGTGTTTTGCTAAGCTAAACAATTTTCTCTGAATGGAATTGCATAGCTGGAACGGTCTTACTTGGTCCTTGCATGGCTGATTTCGGAGATAGGCTGCAGTTTCTTCGATTTTGATGTACTGTCGTAGTCGATGGCACTGACTGCTGGCGTGGCATTGGCTATCAGCAGCACCTACCAGCGGTACTTGTTATGAAAGTGTGACATTATGATTTAATGTTTTACTGATGGCAATATTCAAGCTACAGAGATATATATAGAAACTATATTACCCTCATATCGTCTTACAAGGTTTATGTGTACGCTCAGAATCTGACGGTATGTGTATCAGCGAGCATAGGCTTTTTCAGTTTCATAGTCTGACTTTTTTGGTTTCATATTTGATTTAATTGGACATAAATTTAAAATATTTTCATGAATTGGCACACAAAACTTGTGGTGTTCGAGGACATGTCTTTTTAACTAGTATTGGGTTAACTCGTGTGATGCGTGTCTATGGGAAAATGCTTGTTCTCCGGTTGTAGTCCAGACCAGGCATCTGAGACCGACAAAGACCAGACAGACCGAGCCAGATCAAGCACCAAGAAAAGAGGCGGGTCCGCGCCAGCCAGAAGTCGAGCCACGAGCGCACTTTCTGGCCCAAAGACCAAGCCACAGACCAGACGTTTCATTTAGACGCTATTTGGTGATAGTATATATAGCATACGTGCGACTTTGTTACTTCAGCCTTGACCTTGCTCTACGTAATTGCATTAGTCTGTTAATGGGATTTTTACATTGCTAAATCATAGAATATAGAAGAAACCATTTGTCTAACTATATTGGCCGTTTTTCATTGTTTCATTTGTCATGACATGTAATGCTCTTAAGTTTACGCAAAATATCCTTCCGACACCGTCATTTTGATGCTACATTGCCAATGAACTGAGAAACAATATATTAATTAGAAGATACTCTTTTCCCCATGTGAGCCCATTTGCCTGAGCTAGCTGAATCGACTCAGAATAAAGAAATAGTGTTGTCTAATATTCTTTTGTTTCATTCATTTTTTATTCTTCATTCTTGATTTTCTTTTTTTCTTACTTTCTATCTTTCCTTCCTTTTTTCTCCTTTTCTTCATTTATTCTTTTTCTTTCTTTTCTTGTTTTATTCCCTTCATTTGTATTTCTTTATGCAGTCTTTTTTTATTTCATATCTCCCTTTTCTCTTTCTTTTTCTTCAATTTGTTTATCTTCTGTTGTTCCTTGATTCTTTTCTTTTTATTGCTTTTTCTTTCCTTTGCTCTTTATTTCTATTTCTCCTTTCTTTACTTCATCCTTTCTTTTCTCACTTCTTGCTTTTTTCTTCCCATCTTTTTTCTTTTTTCTTCTTCCTTTTTTGCCATTCATTCACTTTTTCTTCCTTCTTTTCTCTTTTCTTCCTTTTTCCATTATTTCTTATGTCTTTTCTGTGTTTCCTTTGTTCTATCTTTCTTCCTTTTTTCGTCTTTGGTCTACTTTCATTCTTCTACATTTATTTCTTTTCTTGTTTTGCATTTTCGTTTTTCTTCTTTTTCTTTCATTGTTTTCTCTTAACTTATCATTAATATATAGAATTCATTCCATTTATATAGATATATCATATTACTTTTATATTACTTTAATTTCATTTTCCTGTTGTTCTACTCTTTCTGTCTTCTTCCTTTCTTTTTCTTCTTTACCCTTCTTTTTTTTTCTTTTCTTGCATTTTGTTCCTTCCTTTCTTCTTCTATCAACTTTTCCTTTCCTGTCCTTCTTCTATCTTTCTCTTTCTCTTCCTTCTTCTTGATGTCTTATTTTCCTTCTTTCTGTTTTAATTTCTTTTCTGGTCGATGTTCTTGATGTCATTTCTTTCTTCTCGTTTTTCTTTAAAATTTTCAGTATTCTCTCTTATTATTTCCTAATGTTTTCTTTGCTACTTTTTGTTTGACTTTATTTTCCAATCTCTCATTTTTCTTTCTTTTCGCTTTCTTTGTTCCTTTTCTTCCGTTCTCTTTTCTCTGTTTGCATGTTCTTCCTACTTCTTTCTTTTGTTTCCTGCCCTGTCAACTCCCAGTGTTCATCTTAAGGAGGACACGACAGGTATATTGCATCAGTAGAACCACCTAGACAGTCCTCATGTTGTAGAAGATTTGCTGTAAAACTATGTTGACCACTTGCATTGCTGAACGCCCAATAATGCCGCAAAATTGAGTTTTACATGTGCATATAGAGATTTTTATTAATCCTCCCATTAATCGCTGGTCTCGCGGCTGGTTCTCGGCCGAAAAATCTGAGACGAGCGTTCGAGACAGACCAAGACCAGAGTGTTCGAGACCGAGACCAAGACCACGAAAGCGCATACTGCGTCTCGAGACTTTGCGTCTCGCGACCAAGACCAGTCTCGGACTCCAAACTGCTTGTTATAGTGAATCAATCGTACATCACTGTTAAGAAACACCATAGTCAAAACATATGGCGCAGATTGCATGCTACATGCATGCATGCTTATGCCACAATAACCATCGAACGACGTATCAAAAAATGTGGCGGGAGGAAGGCCTTCCGTTCTTTGTAGGGGCTGATACTGAACAAGCCTATTGCTGATTGCTTAAACTATTTCGTGCGCGGGACCCTGCTCCTCACGTGCCCGCCGGAGTTTTTCAAGAGCGCTCGTTTCGGGACGGCCCATAACTACTGACTTCCTAGTCATAAAACTTTGCCAACCAAAGTTTTTAGGCTGTCCGACGCAGTTTGAAGTACATTTTACAGACGTTCTTATGTTAAGGTTGTGTTTGGAATATGATTCTGAATTTTGTAAGTACTTGGCTAATTGTAACCACTCATGTTGTTCTTAGTTCTGGCTTGCGAATATACAACTCCATTCACATAATTCAAAAGGGTAGACCAGTTTACATAACACCTGCTTATTACGTTATGCAATCGAGATGGAGGTTCACAATGCGAAGATAAATGAAAGAGATTATCAGGATTGCGATCTTATTGTACTTGACCTCCTTCCAGTACTCTTTCAAAGTTACTTGTGTCTAATCTTCTGTCCCTTACTTGTATCTCAAGCCTTTGATTGTATTCTATTAGTATTTATATAATAGAGATTCATATAAAGATCTAACATAATCACCCGTACTTGGGATGTAACCATCAACGAGATTCTGCTAGATATCCAGAACACGTGTCATTCGGTGCCAGCAGGTGAATACAATCGTTTCTACGTTTTGGGCGTGAAATGCGATTCCCGCACGCTGCAGGGAGTGCATGGATGCGAATACTGCGTGTAAAGAGTTAAAAGTGGTAGGCACACTGATTTTCCATTTACCGGTAAATCGAAACAGAATATCCATTTGGTTCTTTATTTTTCATGTGAAAATTCATGGAATTCACCTTTGCAAAACAGAATTCATGTTTTTGCTGTGTACATTTTCTATGACAAAATGGATTTTCCATTTTTAGGTCAAGTTGAATCGGAATTACAGGTTTTCAGAAACGTAAAGACCATTTTTTGAAATGGAAAGTCAGTGTCTCTAAAGTGTGTGGGGAATGGTCAGACTCACCATAACAGGTAGAATGTGTGTGATCTGTCCTGTTAATTCAAACACTATGACAGATGTGGAGATTGTGTGAGTGACACTCCCAGACAGGGCTGCAGCACCTACAGAACGTTAAAATACAAGAGAAAGCTTCCAAAAATACATTCTGTACAGAATTTCTTGTATCAGGGGTGGAGCAAGCTGTTTGAGCTGAGTGTGGTCAAGGTACACACATGCTCTCATATCATATCCCCCAACAATCAATTTCCTTCCCCTCCCCCTACTAAAACACTAATAATTTAATAGTAAGATAGGTCCTACAGGATCAGAGTTACAGAGTTATCATGTACAGTCAAGGGGGGGCATTATTATTATTATTATTATTGCTTTGTCATTATTTCGGATGACAGGGACTAGCAAAGCGAACTTAAAGTGATAGGCTAACATTGTGTCGAGCTTCAATTTAAACATATTGTTCAAACTTCGATATCTGAGCTACATAAGTAGTGTTCAAAGCGACAATATAAACACCTAGGAATACAAAAGTTTGAAATTACACTGGCCAATGGCAAGTTATCACATGAATATAACAGACTATAAACTTCGGGATGCATTTTATTACACCTATGGTCTACACACAGTAATCTAGAGGAAATGGCAAAGTCGGAATCTGGTCAAGCCTTACGATTTTCCACTTTAAAGAGCCACTAAATACATTCTCATTCTGAAATACAATCTTTTTCAGGCTTCCATCTTTTAGAGCGCCATCAAGACACTCTGGTAGCATGGGAATCATGCGCTCAGATCTGTTTTTAATCTCTGTTGGTTAAATTTTAGCGGATTATCCTTCTAATCACTCGATTACCTCAGGGCGATCCGATCCCAGTAGTTTGATTGGTAGTTTTTCATTTTGATATGTGACCATAGACACCGGTTTTCGCCTTTCTCTTTTCGATGAAGTGTGTGGGTTCTTTTAATTAATGCCGGAGGTGTTTCTGCTTCTCTATCGGACCTCCGGCTTTACTAATTCCTATCTGAGGACTGCTAATGGGACTAAAGTGGCTTACCCAAAACACAACTGCCATAAGCCCGGCACAAGGATTCTGAACCCACAGAACTCTTTAGTTATATATATATTATATATTTCCATGACGCTCTTTCAGTATAAAGGATTAAGCCCCAGTCTACAGGGTTAACGATAACATCTGAGAGTCTCTAACCTACAACAGGCATATCTCCCTGTCATGTAGCTACTTTCGGTTGTAGATTAGTCTCCATCTTAGGATCATGGCCCCGATCGCGGGGGAATGCCAGACAGGCCATGGCTCCTCCCTTACCAGTGCAGCGCAAAGGCAGGATCCCAATGGTGTATAATTCTATATATCTCCGCTTTTGCTTACATGGTAACCGTGTTTATTGGCTGATCGATCCAGAACTACAGACTGAAACACAAGTATCCATTTCATATACAATTATCTGTATGAAAAAGCTTAAAGGCACAAGTTTAGTTTTGGGAATTTTGCTTATTTGAAAGCTTTATGCCCCAAAGTCACTACCCTGTCAAATAATATATTTTTTTTGCTTATATATATAATGAAAAAATCTCGTGAGGTTTTGGGGTACCGCCGAGTATTTTTGCTATATTTTACATTATATATATAATTTTTTTTTCGTTTTTGTAATATTTTGTTATAGTAGGGATTGACTTATATCTCTTGAGATATAAGCGAATAATCTCGGGGGTCCCCCCACCCCCCCTCCCCGAGATTTTCATAAATTAATTGAAAAAAAAAATAACGCACATTCAGTTGTCTATATTTTAGTTATGACTTTGGGGCATAAAGCTTTCAAATAAATAAAAAATTCCCAAAACTAAACTTGGGCTTTAAAGGGGGAGTCCACATTGATGTCAAGTTGATTTTGAAGAAAAGCAGATAAATGAGGGAATTATATCAATGAAAGTTTGGCGAAAATCCATCAAAGAATAACAGAGTTATGAATTTTCAAACTTTTCAATTTGTGACGTCACATGTGAGCAGGGTAGGAATTAATTTTTATTTTTTAAGTACGATTTTTATTAGAGCCTTGGGGCTATTTTTGAATTTTTGGGGGCTATTTGTCTACCACTGGGGCTACTTTTTTGTTGCACATCAGAATTTGAAGAATGCAATGAAAGATTGCCGATGTTTTTAAATGAGCCATTTTTGGCCATTTTTGGCATGACATTGTTTCACGAAAAGTCACATGGCGTCGCGATGCTGTACCCATTTGTCTCAGATTTGGTCTCAAAAGTTGCACAAGACTTCAGAGAAAAAAGTCATAGAATTGCGCGGTATTACCATTGTGCATTCCAAAATAATTGTGCGAAACGTCAAAGGGGGGGCCATCATGCCCCCCAAGTCCTTAAATGCAGTGTTACTTTGAGAAGTACCCTCAATTTGATATATGCCCAAGTTTATATACAAACCCATATATGTTTCCAAGTAAGTTGCCTTTCATGACAATCTGGATGGGGATGGATTAACCCATTGCCTACGAGATTCTGAAAATCCCATAGCGCTATCACAGCAGGGTTCCCAGCATTTCAAAAAAACAAAATTCCCTGATTTTTCCCTGATTTTTCCCTAATGAAGTCTCAAAATTCCATGATAATTATTTCAACACATTTCCATTTTCACATGTTTTCTATGTTGTTGCAGTGAACTATTTGCAGTATAAAACACTGACCGACTACTTTCGATTTTCGGGCCAATCAAACTTCCCTGACTTTTCCCTGATTTGAGGCATTTTTATCAAATTCCCAGACTTTTACCTGACGGGAATAAAGTAAAATAATTTTCCCTGATTTCCCTGATGGGCTGGGAACCCTGCACAGGGCACATCAGGTTCCCGTACCCAACGGGTTAATTTACCTCCATGATGATAAACACCACCAAGGTGACAAAGACGTTGGGTCTGTGCCATGGCTTGTAGATATTCTCCTCTTCGATGTCTTCAGGATCATTGCCAAGAGTCGTGTTACTAAATAGCTCGTTAATCTGCTGCTTCTGAGTAAGCTGTACAACAATGATGAAAATAAAACACACTTGTTTCTTTGATTACATGTACTTCTTCTTGCTTTACACTTTGAAACAACAGATACTTAAAGCTGTTCTTTTCTCTGTTCTTTACAAACAAAAATTTTGCTATTTTTAATAAAATTTTAATTTTTTAATCCATCATTTGTGGAGTAAAAAGGTGTATATATTGTTACATACATGTACATGTATGTATTAACCTATAGTGTATTATGTTACTTAATAACTGAAGAGTTTTATTACCAAAAAGGGTTAACTCCATTTCGTAATCAAGGACTAGATAAACGTCAATGACGCTTAGTGCTCTCATTCCGGCATCTCGCCACATTCATATATCCGATAATTTCATGTGCTACAATTTTTATACTGCTGTCAAAAAATTAATATTTGGATGTCACGGAATAAACATGAATTATAAAAAGTCTTGAGTGGAAAAATATTAAGTTTCATGCCCTGGAAGGCGACTATATAATAATAAATACATGAATTATAATATTTGCACCCCCCAATCCCTTCCGGGCTCCATAACTGATTTTTGTTGTTGGAAAAAACCATTTGAAGTGAACCAAATTAAAAGGTATGATATGAATAAGAACTGAAATAATTTGTTATTTTTGGAATAAATCGATAATTTACCATAATTATATTATGAGCATATCAGTTAAATTTCTGAGGTAAAAGTTAGGCTACAATAGCTCATAGCTTCTACCAGATAAAGAAAACTAATCAAAATTGGTTGGAGATATGAATGAGTAATGAAGCCAAATATTTTTTGTGATTTTTTTGCTGATTTTGAATAAATTTGCATAAATTTTGTTATGAGTATTTTAAATTTGCAATTAATTGATTAATTACAAATTTTGTTGTAAGAGTCTTGAAGCCCCCACCTAGCCTATCAGGATCAAAAAAACAGAATGAAAATCCGATCAAGAACGTGGGCAGATAAGAAGCTCAATTTTTGTTATTTTGGGATTAATTTTGCATAATATTACCATAATTAATTAATGGAATATAATTCAAAAATTCTAGTGTACGAAGTTTAATTGCTACTAAGCCCTAGCCAACATAAAGCAATCACAATCAAAATCGGTTGAAAATGGAAGGAGAAGAAGATTTTTTTGATTTCGATAAAATTGGCATAAAATTTGCATAATTGATGAATTTTAAATTTGAAATTGTATGTAATTTCAAAATTATTGTGTTAAGAAGTCTTGAAGCCCCACCTTAGCCCTATCATGGATCAAACAATCAGAATGAAAATCGGCTCAAGAAATGTGAGAGAAGAAGCCCAATTTTTGGTTTATTTTTGGAAAAATTTGCATTAAATACCATAATTTAATTAATGGAGTTATAATTTAAAATTCTGTGTTTAGAAATTTAATGTGCACAAATCAGCCCTACCAATATAAAGCAATCAAAATCAAAATCGGTTGAGAAATGAGAAGAGAAGAAGCATTATTTGTATTTCGATAAATTGCCCTAAATTAATATATATAATGAATTTCATGATTCTTGTAAATGTTTATAAATTCCCCACCTAGCCCTATCATATGAAAACAATCAGTAATCCAAACGGTTGAAGAAATGACGGAAGAAGAAAGAAAGCATTTCAAAACTGTGGACTGGACGACGGAAGACGGACGAAGGGACGAAGGACGGACGGAAGGTTTTACGGACGAAGACGGACACGGACGCCACGCCATGGCAATTAAGCTCATCGGGCCCTTCTGGCCTTGATGAGTAAAAATGATGTTTATTTGCCCATGTTTGTACACACGCCTATGGAAAAATGAAAGAAAAAACCTGAATATATTGTACTAAGCTTCTGGAATTTGGCTTTAAGTTTCAAACTACAGCACGGTAAGTAGGTGGTAAATGTGTTGGTGTTAACAACTCAATTTGGTGGAAGGGAGTTAACCTGTTTTGCAATCAAACTCTCCAATTACATATTCACATATTTTCTTCTGTTTGGTAATTTAACAACTTTTGAAGTAATACTTAAGTCCTTGAAAGATATTTTATGTAAATCTGTTACCTCACTTATGGATTATTTTTTATTTGGATTGCCTATCATTCTCCTCAATCACCTCAAAAGAGTGCAAAATAATGCTGCTTGAGTCATAGCTCTCACCAAAACTGATGAAAATATTACACTCTTATTTCTGAAGTTGCACTGGCTTTCAATAAAACAAAGGATTGTCTTAAAAATTCTTCTTTTTACGTATTCTTGTAGTCACGGAATTGTCCCAGCATGTTTAATGGAAAATACAGCAATCAAGCACATTACTACATTATTGCAAGCTTATGCCTCTGCCCTCTGGTTTTATGATTAATAATATTACAGTAACAATGTTGTTAATGTTGTATCATTTAGTATTCCTGGTATAATTGTCATTTTAAAGAAAAAGAACATCAAGAATCCACAGAAAAGAAAATGCTGGAAATGAGGAGAACAAAAAGGGATAGTCTATTTTAGGCAATATGGCATACATATATTTTCACCATTTTACTTCAAAACGGAGAATTCGCGAAATTGCAATTTAACCCTCACTGTACTGGGCTATTTGGCTCCATGAAAATACTGGGGGGGGGGGGGGGCCTCGGAGGCCCCTCTTATGATCTCGGCCGTCGACCGCGCGATCGCGACGAAAATCGGCATGTACGTTGCCTGCCACGCACACTACAAAATTGTCTTGTTATTTTTTACAAAAATAATGTCGTTTGATTAATTATGCTAATTTATGCGTGATTTTTGAGTAAAATCATTCTTTTTGCTCTAAATCATTAAATAAAGCTCCAAATGTGCTAATTTTTGGTCTGGATACTCTTTGTAGTGTTTTTAGCAAATGTACCACCAAAAATTTACGATGTCTAAACTTATTCCTTATGTATTTTATTGTTTTGTGAATTTCTTATGTATTTCTTTGTTTTTTTGACCTTTTGTTTTTCATTGTTTTTTCGAGGAAATTTGTCGGTGACACTGTTGCGATCATAAATAGCATAAAATTAAACAAATTGAATGAGTATTAGCAAAAATAATCATACATTTATGATTTTTGGCTGAAAACACAATTTGTATTGAAATTGTACATGAATTCACGTTTTTGAGCAATTTTTGGTGTGACATGCACGTACAAAATTATGCGTAACTCCGGAACCACGTACCCGAACGTCGCGAAAATGGTCTTAAACGATGCGGGAGATTCAAAGGAAAAAAGTGACGAAACGTCACGGCGAGAGCTTTTCGCGTTGCGGGTATATCGCGCGAAACGTTGAGGGGGGGGGGCCTCGGAGGCAGTGCAGTTAGGGTTAATTGCATTTGCATTCATTTTGTACAGGTATATCAGGAAAAGAAAATTGTTGCAATCATTAAGTCACAACATACACAAAAATGAAACCCCTGTACAATAATGTAACCCGATCCACCACCACCACTATCCCCCAAATTTGATAATGGTATATTCTAACTAGCACTAACCACACCAGAAGTGGTTGATTCCATTTGGTTTCCAGGAGTGGTCATGTCTACTCACCTCTCCAGCCATGAACTGTCCCAGACCAAGAGGAAAGGTGATGGATGCCACAACGAATGCCACAATACTGGGATAGATCAGACGGCTGAGAAAACAAAGACAGGATTGGAAATATTTCATTTTAATCATTTCTTTTATTGCCCCATAAGTGTAAAGGCAAAATGTGAATTGTCCTTGAAAAGATTTGTGTTTTTTATACACTTTTTTTTTTTTTTTAGGGGGGGGGGGGTTTCAAATCGTTTTGTAGCAGTACTGACATAAAGAACTCCTTTACTAGTTAACTGGGGAGGGGGGGGGTAGGTAGCGGGATAGAGACGGAATCATGTATAATTCAATACTCACTTTTTCTGTAGGAAGTTGTTGACCCGTTTCTGGCCTCTAAAGAAGTCTACAATTTTCCTGTGGAGGTAGACGAACAGTGCTCCACCAAAGCCACACACAACACTGAAACACAAAAAGACAATTGAATGGGTACAGCAAATATATCAGGTCTTTGAGTATGTTTCTTTTTTCTTCTAATGACAGTTCAAATTTACAGGGTACAAATCCGTCTAATTGAAAAACATTTAAAAATTCTGGGTCTTGCTGTGCAACTGAGCATTCATTCATCTTTAGGCACTAATCCTCAGGTGCTTAGTTTTAAGTCATCAGTTAAACCAACTTTTGACCCCCCCCCCCCTTTCTCAAAATAGCTGATTCCTGGCAAAATCCATACATCAATTTGCAAGAAACAATACAAGTAGTTAGAAACATGAAACCCCGAGCATGTAACATTAAACAACATGTGTCTAAAGATCCATTTTTTTACCTCCTTGCCCCCTATTGAAGTAATGACCCTGAGAAACCTATAATACACAGTCACGTTATCTATTTGGAATAAGATGCAGAATAAATTTGCTGTTCATCTCTGTATTATCAAATGAATGATAAATAAGATCAAATGCTTGATCTGTTATTTTTAATGACTCAGAAAAAGATTGACCCAGCAGGATTCGAACCTGAAACCTACCGATATCCAGTCAGCGGCACAACCACCAGGCCATTGCTGGGGGGTAACGGCAATGCCAGAGTTTACTTGATTACAAATACCCGAGAATCATTCCTTACGTCTGAGCTCTTAATATTTATAAGCCCCCAGCTAGGAACGAATTGTATTATTAATGATGAAAGGTTTGCCAGAGAAATTTAAGATTGCAGAATAAATTTGCTGTTCATCTCTGTATTATCAATTTGTGATAAATAAGATCAAATGCTTGATCTGTTATTTGGAATAACTTCAGAACACCATTATACAAAACTATTATTACACCACTGAAAATGATGAACAAAATATCTTGGCTTGAGCTCTATGGAAAATGCATGTTACATCAAAATCAAAATCAAACCATTTCCAACAGGTTGAAACATCCTCCCACACAATCATTTTTAGAGGACTGTCCAGTGTGTCCTGTGCATTAAAGTTATGAAGCCAAAACTTCAAAGAGACATTAATCGAGATTTCAGATTACCAACCAATATTACAAGAACTTACCCAATAAATGCAAATGCTATCAATTCTTGGACATCAAACGGAAAATCCAGTCGGAAATTTGTCTTGAACAGAGCTGTTATGGTTTCTGTAGAAACAATGTCGGTTTGTTAAAGTGATAGGCTAACATTGTGGAGCTTCAATTTTAAAAATTGTCAAACTTTGATATCTGAGCTACAAAGCAGTGTTCAAATGGACAAATAAATACCCTAGAATACAAAAGTTTGGTAAGTTATGCTGCCAATGGCAAGGTATGCATGAATAAACAATTTCTACTCCAGTGGATGATAAAATAGCGTAGATCTGCACACAGTAAGTCTATGTGAGGAAATGGGCAGGTGAATCCAGTCAATTTGAATGCTTGTAGAATTTCACTTTTTTAAAGCACTGAATCATCATTTTGAAATACAATTTTTTCAGGGCTTCATTTTTGGACCTTATCAAAGACACTTGGAGCATGGAGGATTATGTAGCTTACATTTTTTTAACTGTGGTAAATGTTAGCCAGTGGCTTTAACAGATTCAGCAACATGTACTGCAGATATACATTTATGAATAATTGTGTAGAATAAAGAAATAATTCAAATATGCCCAATTTTTTTTATCACTAACTATTTTCCAACTTCTTTCAGATGATGAATGCAATGGTGTGTTGTATCTCTACTTCTCACAAGCTAGACCACAGTATCCAAACATTAAATACTGTTTTCATATTTTTAATTTCACTCTTGATGTGCCGAAGTCGCAAATATACACTACACAATATCGTCGCGTCAGCGCAAGAACGCCCTTAGACGCGCTTGATTAAAAAACCCGTCAGTGCAGAAAGGCCCTTATGGAACATGCGCGTCAGTGCAGAAAGGCCCTTACAGGAACATGTGCGCGTGCATACTAACGGCATTACTGCGCGGTCATGCGCGTGTTCCGTTACGGCCTTTGCGCAATGACGCGCACGTTCCATAAGGGCCCGGTAAGGGCCTTTCTGCACTGACGGGTTTATGAGTAAAGGGCGTGTAAGGGCGTTCTTGCGCTGACGCGACGATATATACAATGTCCTTACAGCTGTCATTTCCCTGGCACGTTAAGAGTTAAACTTTGAACCCATTGGAGACTAATAACAAGATATCTCAGGCTGGGATCTATGGAGAATGCATGTTATAGTGAAATCAAATTGTCTCCAATGGGTTAACTCATCAATGTCCACTCATGTTGACCTATCTTACACTACTAACATTAATCTGGGTTGACATTGAGGTTTAACTCTTAACGTACCAGAGGATTTAAACCTCTATGGACTTTATGTGTATTATTTAGTGCAGATCTGCGACTCTGGCACGTTGAGAGTTAAAAGAGACAAAATTTGTAACTGTCATGTTGCCTAGTTGTAGTACAGGTTGCACTGTATGTGAGTGCCTGCAAAGTTTGTCACATATATCTTATTTCACAACAACATACTGTCTTCTAGATTGTCTCTACTTCCTTAGTAGTTTTTTTTTTTTTGGGGGGGGGGGTTAACTTGGGTTAGGAACTTTGTTTTTTTTCACATTTTAATTTCAACCTGACAAATTAACCCATCGAAGATGAGAAAACACAACATCTGGTCACGAGGTCTATGGGAAATGTGTGTTAAAGCAAAATCAAACCGTGTTCAATGGGTTAATATCATTGCTATAAATGAGTTGAATAGCAAACAAAAATGAATTTATATACTGTCTACACCAAATAGAAAAAAATAACAAATAGACCAAACCCCCAAAAATCAAAAGTTTCTTTCAAAGGTAAGATTACAAATCATTGAATTTGATATTTAATGTTTGGTTTTCACTATGCAAAATATAAGAGATTATCCTATTTAGTTTACTAAGTATCTTACCTTCATCTTTGTTCCATACTGCCAGCAGCCTGAACACAAAAGCCCCACACACAGCACCAAAGAAGCCTCTCCAATAATTACGGACAGCGAAGTAGACTGAAGTTACCTCGATGCTAAACAGAACCCCACCAATGGGGGCAGCAAAATTACACGAGACACCGACAGCACAGGCTGCTGCAAGCATCTCACAATTTCGAGATTCATTCTGTAAGAGAAGAAATGTAAAAATGTAAAGCACAATTACTTAATTTACTCTCAATTCTGATCTAAAAGTAGTTACAGTAGAAAGTACCTTTGTATAATCTCTTTTATGTTTACCACTGTTACTTTGATTCCTTTACAAACTTCAAACAAAATAAAGTATACACAATAAATTTTATTGAAGAGTTACAGATACCTGCACCAATCGATGAAAGTTATTGTTTTTACAGTATGCTTGTAAGATGATAAAAAATTCACTCACACTTATTGAGCATATCTCTAGTACCTCCACCTCACATTCAAGATAATTTCTTTAAATTTATTCTTGCGCAAGATTGACATCCGGCAAGTCATTCAAACACATGCATTGAAGGGCCAGGTCTTGTGTGCAATTAGAACAAGAACTTGGTTTTAACTTTGATTGAAATACTATAGGCACGTCAGATTTGCTATAAAAACACTTTCAGACTTAACAAGCCACAATTGCAATATAAGCAGAGAAAAAAAAGCACCAAGACAAACGTACAAGCGAAAGAGAAGGAAGAAGAAAGAGAGGAAGAGGAAGGGAAGCAGGCAAGAGGAAGAGGAAGAGGAAGAGGAAGAAAGAAGAGGAGAGTAAGAGGAAGAAGAAGAACGAAGAAGAAGGAAGAGAAAAGGAGAAGAAGAAGAAGAAGAATGAAGAAGAAGAAGACGTAGAAGAAGGAGGAGGCGAGGAGAGGAGGGAGAGGAGGAGGCAGAGGCAAGGACGAGAGAGGAAGACGGAGGAGGTAGGAAGACGAGGAGGATGGCAGGAGAGGAGGAGGAAAGGAAATGAGAGGGGAGTGAAAAGGAAAATGAGAGAGGAGGAGGAAAATGAGGGAGTGAGGGGAGGAGAAGAAGGAGAGGAGAACGAAGAAACGGCTAGTAGCCAACAGGCTCAGCAGCGAGTAGTTGTAGCAAAGATGCATTAATGACAGTGATGCATATTTCTTACCTCAAATATTCCTTTGAAGGAAACGATGAGCTCTTACTAGCACATTGTTGGACAATACATGGCAATATGGACGAAAGGGACCCTGAACATGAGTTAATAAAAATCACATACCATGTCACAAATATTTCCTCTGTATAATTCATACTTATTGTAGAAGTCACATTTAACATACTCCCAACTCTTTCACAAACAAAGCAACATTATAGTCAAACACATGTGTATCATGGGTGAGAAAAAATTTGACCACATCAGACTGGTGGCAAATGAAAACAGGATGGCAGCCATTTTGATACAACCCGTGTTCCTAACAATCCCATGTTACATATTTTTCTAAATATTTTCTGCTTTCACATAAAATACCTCTCTACAATATAACAATAACTGTAAACACCTTATAGACATGCAAATGCTGATTACCGGATATAAAGTTGAACGATGTGTCCAGAAGAACAGAGAAACATAAAATTACAAACACTTTGTTCTTACTCACTTTATTTTATACCAGTAATTTAACCAATCTATGATACAATAAACATTGCTTGCATCTATTCATAGCAGCATTGCTAAGCAATCAGCTTTTTTCATATCAATCATGGGATAGAAAATTTGTGTGCTATGTAATTTTACCACTGTGAGACAGGGTTCCACTTACCACTGTAAGTTTTCATCAAATTATTTTTATTATGGGAATTTCCAATGGTCACTATATTAAGCAGGTGACTATTGTAGAGACAGGTGGTTTCAAGACAAGTATCACAGACAGATATCACAGACTACTAACAAAACTTATACAGTAGACCTTCAATTGCCAGTTGATTCAGAGGCTGATCTTAGGAGGGTATGGGGGCATGCATGTCATTTTCCAAGAAGAGGAGAACACAAAGTTACTTTAATAGTTTGTATCTTTTGTCCAATATAAATACTGAAAACAATGCAATGTAAGTCCATGTACATGTAAATGTGATGAAGACCATACTCCATACTAGATCATGATTTCCTCACCTCTTTTCCGAGAGGCATTCCACTCCCAACAGAGGTTGCCAAACCAACAACTTTGGAAATGAACGTGCGGAACGACAAGTATTCTTCAAGTACCACGCCCCTCAAGATAGTTTTCATTTCCGGGATACCAGATCCTGTCAGAGAAAACAATGAAATCAGTTATTTGTCTCAGTATGCATATATTTTAAAGGCTAATGACATGATTGGGAACACTTGAAAATGCCTCCACAAGGAAATGAGTAATCATTATTATTCAACTGGTTAAGCTTGTTCCTGATTGGTTCATTGTCTGTCACATGACAATTTCTATTTTGAGCACCGCCCGCCAGGAGTGTAACGACCGGTCGTTACACAGTGTAACGACCGGTCGTTACACAGGCGTGCGTATCTCGAAATTCCCACTTTACACGTTATGAAATACAGCTTACGCGCGGAATCTGCAACCGTATACGCGTTCGCAGGGAGTTTATTTTCTTCTGCGCGTACTAAATTTTACGCAGGGCCGCGCACCAAAATTCCATTTACGCGCGCACTTACGGTCATTGACATGGACGCTTTGCGTCGCATCGACCGCGCACGCGCGCATTCCAATACGCAAAGCGAAATATGCCGAAAGGCAATTATCAATCAACCAAAAAGCGATATTTATATTTTCTTCATTAAAATTTCATCAACAAGTGTCATAACGTTGAATAAAACAAATAATGACTGTGATGTCGGTCTTTGCATCAAATTACCAGCCCTCGTTTGTCTTGGAAAGGATCATTTTTCCCTCGACTTCGTCTCGGGAAAAATAATCATTTTCAAGACAACCTCGGGCTGGTAATTTGATGCAACGACCTCCGCCCAGTCATTATTTGTATAATAATCATCATCACCATGTAATGATTAAGGGTGACAGTACATGTATTTCATTTATTCACAATTTCAAAGGAAATATAAATTAAATGTTTATCCATCTTCACATATTTATATATTTATTTGATTTTATATAAAATGGGAATGGCACAACAACAAGAAAGCACATTGGTTTATCTGATTAATATATTTTATTTACTCAAGATAGCCATTTCAGTCAAACAGTTTTCCCAGCGGACCCTGCCTAACATTATAAATGTTATTATCGCCCCTCTCCGTTCTAGAATGCCCAGCACATGGCTAGAAAGCAGACGGTACCATTTTTTTAACAGTCTTTGGTATGAAACAGACAGGGCTCAAACCTGTGACCTTCCGGACTTGAGGCGGACGCTCTAACCACTTGGCCATCAGACCCGTATGATGATTCATAATGATTGTACTGCTATTTAAACATGGAAAACAGAAATCACATTTTCCCCTTTTGAGTGGATTATTTTCTCAATAGAGGCTTTTGAGGGAGGTGAAAGATAACGCCAGTTGTCCGGCAGAAGGGCACTAGCATATATTTCCGGCAGAAAAGCTTAACCTTAACTTGAATACCATTGGCTTATTTCGATCCTTCTGTCGGTCTGTTAATTGCAAATATCACATGAGACAATATTTCTCAAATGAAGGACAATTTAGTGCTAAGGCTGGGAACATATGCTAGTGTCTTTCTGCCAGAAAACTGACGATAAGATGATAATACCTATGGCATGAGGTGACATCAGATGCACAAAGCCTGCAGAGAAGATGATGAGTACAACGGGGAATCCAGCCCAGGCCAGGTACTGCAGGAATGGCTGACCTTCCAACATGTAAAACAGGTGGACTTGTGCTAGAAGAAGATGTAGTATAGTAAGTTAGTATGTGATGGCTCATATCAAAATATAATTGGGGGACTATACTAAATCCCACATACAGAGCTCCGCATTTCAAGTACGTAGGTTTCAAATTTCAATGAGTAGCTCTACTCCTGAAGTTATATAATTTTCATTTTGTGGACAATGTGGTATGTTTAACAGGATTTACAAGCACCAAATTGTTAAACATCATAATATCATGAAGTCTATGGAAGGTTTGGACAGGAACTTTC
>JZLH01S0379973.1:9839-22339 GCA_001188425.1 Eucidaris tribuloides
GCCAATCTCTCACTACAGCCGGGCTAGATAAATGCTTTATCAATATTCATTAGTAAGTAGCCTGTTAGACTTTATTCACTATTCATAGCCATTGTCTAATGCTATTGTGTAGGGACTAAACACACACTCTCACACACACCATTTGATTTCTGTACAGTTTCAATTTTGTACAAGGGGTTGGATATTGAGCAAAATCTGAACTCTAACTTTGTAAACAAGCATGAATTACTTTAAACTGATTATTGATATTATATTCAAACCACCTCAAACACAAATGTTCACTATTCTGCTGTAACTATACTCAATGCCAGTATAATCTGTTGTACAGTTTTTGTGTTATTAATTTTCAAAATTAACAAATATTATTTTTAACACATAGTATACAATTGAGAAAGGGCGTCATAATGATATTTTTGTCTTGATAAAGAAACGAATAATAACAGTACTGATCGGTGATTTATGAACGTAATGCTTAAAATATGAATATATGAGACTTAAGCAGCTTTTGAAGAGGAATAAGTAGCATTAATTTTTATCTATTCAAATGATTTGATTTTTATAAATCTACTTAGTTTTTGAATATTAGACATTGTTATTAAGTCAGTTGGATTATGTACTTTGGCCATGGAAGGGCGAGATTTGATTATGTCTTTTGTGCACAATTTTACATTTTACTTTAAATTTTTGCGGTTAATTTGCCCGGAAATAAATCCAGGTATGGACCCCAGGCGAATTAACATTGACCGTACTTCGCAAACTTGTAGAAGGAAATCATCTTAGGTTCAACTGTAATCCGCTTAGCAAAACACGACAGTCGACAGACCAAAATCTCTAACGATTTAGCATCCATCACTCGCGAAATGCGTCACCTTCTACCCCTGTAATTTATTCAAATTAACCATTTAGGTAATCTTACGAGCAGTTAAGTATTTTTTCGGGGGGAGAATAATCTTTGTATATTTTACAACGCAATATAGTTCTTCTACGCTACTTTCATAATCATGGTGATTCTCTACAACCGAGGTTGGATTGCAAAAAAAAAAAAAATCGCAAATGAAGGTTGAATATATCGAGAATTCCAAGTCTCATTATCGCGATTCCTAGAAGTATTTACCTGTACTCCAATATTGCCAAGAGCAAGCACCTTAATGTCATCATTATCCCGTTGGAGACTGAGTACGAGTTAATTCGTGTAGAGGTCCAAGCGTGTTACAGCAAAATCAAAATCGTCTCCAACCGGTTAAGAGCCACGATTAGCCTTTGAATGGTACACTTCTTTGGGGAACGACAGGAATACTTGCAATGTAGGATTATACACATGCAAAAACTGGGGTGTTAAATTTTAAAACCGTGATGTTGCACAAAATAGATACCAGATATCAGACGTCGGTGTAAAATTTTAACCACACAAACGAATTATTTCAAACACCAAGAGCATTGGCTTTAACACCATGAGTGTTGAAAAAAAATCAACACTTTTCCGGTATTCATATTGTTTCTTCAATCCAGAAAATGACCACGATGTGGAAATCCAGGGTCTAATGATATGGGAGACGAAACATGGCGAAAATAAAGCGTGGAACAAACCTAGTGTAAAATATTTCCAGCCGTATCGAATCTTAATGAGGAGAATTTCACTTGCAAATACTGACTCTAGGAGAATCATCTGTCACTACCCCGTTCCTAAATGTGTGAACTGTGTGAATAAATGCCTCCAACTTCATTGGATATGGATTAAATTCACACAGTAGACGACACCTCGATAATACCACCGAAATATTTTAGTACCATTTATCTTATTTAATATCTATCATCTACATATCTATACATGTTTTCTATCTTGTAACATATCTATTAATAATTGTGACCCATCACAACGATAACCTTAAAACTTTGCAAAATCGAAAGCCGTAAAAATTGAGACATAGGAGTCAGCACTTGTGGAGCATTAAAACTTGACATCATAATGCAGATTGTTGAAATGTCTAACATGCAATGTTTGAACAAAATCTGAAGGTACTGTATATATCTTTTATGGTAATCAAGTCATCATCATCATCATCGTCGTCGTCGTCGTCGTCATCTAGTGCCGTCCCTTGGGGTGATATTGGCGGCTATGTACCTTATTCGACTTTGGTCTTGAACCTTTGATCTAACTTCTTCATAATTAAGTCCAGTTAATTTCTTTATTTAGTCATCAAACCAAGTTGTTCACTGTCTTCCTCATCCACGTTTATCCTCTATCGTTCCTTTGATTTAACATCTTCTGTAAACCCTCGCCTGTTATCACATGACCACCCCGATACAAACTGTCTCTCTTGCACAATCTTCATCAGTTCTCCTTCATAGTTTGCTCTGTTAATCATCCACATTTCTTTTTTCATATCATATATTTTGCGACTTTATACGGCCTTCGTATGACGGGTTACAATTATCATTGCCCTGGCAGATATGTATCCATCATCTGGGTTTGTTTAGCAATCGGTTTGCTGTCCTTGTGACTGTTTATTATTTTAATGGGAAGTTTAGTAGTCGACCCCGGGGGAGGGGAGTAGGGGGCAGTAATTGCTTACCCCGTGAAAATATTATGGGGCAAACATCGGATATCTCCCCCCCCCCGTCCACCACACACACACACACACACACAATGATTTTGACAACTTTAAAAAATTCACGAAATGTAACGTCAGAATATGTTTAAAAAGCAGTGAAAGTCACTAAAAAAACCCACTAAACTTAACATAGAAATATTACGAAAAACACTCGAGTTTGCGGCACTTAAGTTTATTAAACTTAAAATAAAATATTACCTAGCACACACGATCTTAAATTTTGCGGCGCGCTTTTGCGCGCTAAATTTCATATTGTAATTCTCCTGGCAAAGCGTGGCGAAATTTGACATTTTTCGTATTCTACCCCCCCCCCCCCTTAGAAAAATGGATCGACGCCCCTGCAGCAGACTGCTTCGTGCCCACGAATACTTTCAACCTGCTTTGGCCATGCAGGACTGGGTGAAACACTTCGAATAACGGTATGATATTGGGTGTGGATACAAATGTATGACCTCTAACAGGATTCCATCCATATTTTCACACCCACCTCCACCCAGACTATTTAGAGATACGACAAGCGTTCCTCCTTATTTTTAATATTTCCATCACCACGTGCATGTCTATGGAGATGTATCCGAGCACGCAGTAATAGATACTCTCGCGTGTCAAACTCCGCATTTATATGAAATGCCTCTACAATCAAATTACAACGCCAATTCGGAAAACAGTTTAGCTTGAATGACATTGTTCAACATCCTCCGTTTAAGATTGTCTGAATGTATATATTTTAGGGTTCGCAATTTGATATGACGGTTAGATGAAAGACACAAATTCAATGTGACCGCATACCACGCGCGTAACACGTACGCCTAAAAGTCGTACGCATGCAGTGACCTCCATGTTGGCTGGCCACCTCCCTGCGTTTTGCGCCGTAACGAAGATGTCATCAGTTGGCCAAAATGTCTTCCGGCCGAGCCGGGAGGGCTACTGCCTGTGCAACCTGACCAATCTCACTTTACGCATGGAGGTAGAAGAGAGACTTCTACCTCCATTCTTAACGTATCAATGCCGAACGACGTGAGGCGCGAGTTTTCGTCGTATTTGTCCTGATTATGCGTGTCGATTTCGTGTCAGATTTTCTACTAACTAACAAATCCATCATACATACCTATCCTATGCAGACATACAAAATTATTCAGCCTTGGTTGAACATGGCAACAGGCAAAAAGAAACCTTACATGGATGAAATATGCGGATGAGGACTGGTCTGTGCAACAAATTATATGGTACTGACGTATGTGATACTGGTTGTTTATAAATAGTTTCAAATTAGGCCGAGTGTAGACAATAAGGCTTCTTCGCATTATAAATAAACCAACGTACGTACAAATACACATAAAACAGTTCTCTTTTCGCCTTTGTAGAGATATTGTTCTTTTTATTTGTCATGAATTATGAACACAACCTTTTCTCCGCATGTTTGTCTATATGACGCATTGTAACAGATTACTATTAATACAGCATGCAAATTAAACGTTTAAGAAACGTGCTGCATTCGTCAAATCTTGCTGAAAATTTGGTTTCAGAATGCAGATCGTATCATTTTACCCGCTGCATTCCCTCTGAGATGATATTCTTGGTTTTGTTTCCTTTCTCTTTTTTTTCATTTCTTCTTGTCGGTGGCTAGCTCTGTTCTACCCTAGAAACGTCCGTTATATCAGCCGATCCGAACTATATACACTAACTGCATTCAGGGAGATATTATGGCTAGTAAAACGTATGACATTACGCATATCCCTGGGGTTGTGTATTCTCATTAATGTCGGACGTGATCACAGTTGAAATGGAAAGAGTGGAGAACAACTGACAGATTCCCCTTCCAACAGGAAGCACGTTTTTGCCCTGACAGTCCCGTGGATGTGAAAATTAGCCAGCGGGACGCATATACAGGCACCCTAAAATGCCTCCAGTTATTTAACTACACAAGGCCACACGTCACAACGAAAATAATTATTCTGCGGAAATTTTTCTTGGCATATTGTTCGTCTGAAATTAATGATTGTCATCCTAATGCGCTGTGGAAGACACACAGTTGCAGACACGTAGACACACACGCAAATTAGTGTGATGTTCATGTGTACAGTTCTCTCAAGTTCACATGTAAACAATTGGGACCTTGGTCCTTTGTGAATTCACCGAACCATTAATAGTATTGAGTGGATATATTTTTCCCTTGCCAAGGGTTTGTTTTAAAAAATGTGCTGATATCATTTTCTGTTCCTAAAACTATTTATGTTCAACGAGTTTGTAGTACGATTGATTGCTGCAACATTGTGTTGATTGTAAAGCAAGTTAGCAGCTTCACGTACATGTACAGTACATGAGTTTGCGATCGATGCGTCGCTATTCCCTCTTGTTTAAAAATGAAGAGATAAGAAAACGATACCTACGAAAACATTTTCGTCAAACCATTAGAACATTAGAACATAATGCATCAAACGAACGGCGAAAACTTTTCATCTCTCAGGTGGCGAAAATGTCAAACAGATCTAAATTTCATGAAAAACCCCATGATTTGCCGTATTTTGAGCATTTTAGGGGGCCCCAGTTCCCCCCCCCCCTTGGCGCTCCCGCGGAAGCCGCCCCAGTTTAAATGTATGGGAATCTCAAGTTACTGTGTTTATTCCAGGTAATTTAGCCTAAAAGGCCATGTAGGTACTTAGAAAAATGCGACTTTGATCATGTAAAAACTAAGGCAAGTGCCCTTTTTTCAGTTAGTATAATAGCGAATGACAGATCGAAGTGGATGCATTTGAGAAAAAAAAATATGGACATACTTATTTTTGGTAATCCTTTCGTAATGATCCACATCCTGACAGGTATTGTAAAGAAATATCCTGTAAAATGGTAATACAATACGATGAAATGTCGTGAATAATTCGACCAAAAGTACATGTTCTGGTAATAACCATAGACACCGGTCCATTTCGTGTACCATTTCCTTTTCAGAAATCATTACATCTGCATTGAACACCGTATAGCACACAGCGATCTAGACGACCAATGTGGATTGTATGTCTCTCTATATGGTTTTCGTGGTAATATCAAGACACCGATAAAATATTGATCCTTTAGGCAAACTCGAGATCGCGTGTTTGTGTAGAAAATTGTGTCCTCTAACGAGGAAGGAAAAAAATCACAGTACTGTTCTAGAATTTTGAAATGAAACGCATCGCTCGCGGGCTGTCATTACTTAAATGGAATCGTGTCCATGTTGACAAATTTGACTTTGTAACTTTTGACGTTATTGAAGAAAAACAATAACATCATTATTGACGTATTCGTTGATGGCTAATTATTGTACGTCTGGATCGATATGGAAACTAGAATATTCTTCGTCGATATCATAAATTGGGGTAGGCCTACTCATTTTCATACATTACAAAATGTAGAAAATTGAACATTAAACATGAAAAATGTGTTTAAAATCAGTAACTTGGTATGTGACAGTGTGTACGAATTTGTGCTCCCAAATATTTTTCATTGTTGCCCACAATCAAACTGCCGATTACATTCAGTGGGAGATACAACATCATTTCAAGCAACACATGAAAACACCAAAGCTGGCGAGCGCAGCTTCTGCTATTGTAGTACAACAGTCATGACTAAACTACCTAAATAACTGTGCGCTCATCAATTTCGATTATCTTGAGGGGGAAGCTTACGACATTTTTATTTCCGAAACTCTGTGTCATATTGTGAAGATCGTATCCGGACATACATGTATACCCTCTGGACAACCGCCCCCGGATAACCACCCCTAGAATAACCAGCCACTAGGACAATTACACTCTAGGACAACTACACTCTTAAAAATTCCGGGTCAGTCTGACTCGGAGAAAGGATCCGTTGGGGGCACACTCGGAAAAGGGTCAGGTTTAACCACATTCCGGGTCAAGTTTGACCAAAATCCAAGTCAGTTTGACTCATATTTTGGTCAACCTTAACCCGAAATTTGATTCAAATTGACCCTTTTCCGGGTGTGCCGCCAACGGATTTCTTTTCCGAGTCAGTCTGACCCGGGAGTTTTAAGAGTGTACCTCCATTAGGGCAACCATATACTCTATAGGACAACTAGCCCTTTCCCCCGACAAATAACCCACGAACAACTATCCACTGGGACAATCAAACACTAGGGCAACTAACCCCGGACAATTATCACTGGACAACTACCCCCAGACAACTACCCGTAGGACAACTACCCCCCCCCCCGACAAATACCCCAGGACAACTACCACCGGACAACTATCTCCCCCAATAACTACCCCTAAGGGCACCTTTAAGGGCAATGTACTACACAAGAATAATTGATTGTATTGTCATGTGTCATTTACGATCTGCAGTAGATGTGGACTTTGTAAACAGCTAAAGGCCGATTAAATGTTGTATTTTTAATTTACAAACCGATTTTTTTTTGCCTAGATTTGATTCAGTTGAAGATAGCTACACGATGATGCAGTGTTAACAATTTTGGATTCACATGTTGTAAAGTTCTTAAAATATGAACGATGAATCATTTTGAAATATATGTTGTATTTGTTTAAAAAAAATACTGTCATCGTTTAACGGGCAATATTGAGCGAATAAATTGCTTCATTTCCGTGGGTTTTCAGACGTTGTTATCCTCTCGCATTAACTTTTTTCCAGGGTTCAAACGGTTTGCGTTACTCTGTAAATCATGTCGTGTAAACGTTAAACCACTATTATCGCGACCGATCGCGAAAGGGGTTTCTGCCCGCTGCATGCATGTAGGCGTTTGTGTAAAGCTTCGTCGTCCTACGGGAAGCGGAAAAGCATGCCTAATACCTCCACAAAGTCTGTTTATTCAGTCTGAACAAACTATTTGGCGATTCTTGAGAGTCCTGGCATACCCGACGCAATTGAAAATGTAGAGTTAACATGCGGGCGATTTAGATGTTGACTGTCGAGTACCTTGGCGCGTGGTTAATCCAGACAAGCTTTATGGCGTGCCTAGTGGTGAATCCATGGCGTATTATAACCTTTGAATCAGCTGTCGTCGTGAAACTGTCCAGAAAATGTTGTGTACTCGTAGAATAACGTAATTTTGATCAATTAATAATTTCATCCCACGATTTTTTAAACTTTTAAGACCATCCCATTGATAATTATGTTATATTCTTGTGTACATGCAATACGAAAATCACAAAACAAACTTGTGTACAAATCCCTAAAGCAACGCTATTTCTAGGATGCATCATTGTATCAAACTCGAGCCAGTTTGGCTGACTGCATGTCTTGGCCCCGACCTATATCACGTACTAAATCGTTTTGTATCCTAATCTATGAGATGAGCCGAATCACGAGGGACCAGCGAAAAACACATCTAGTGAGAATAGAGAGACGTGATCATCTAACGCTTGTGCGCCACTAGGAGTGTGCGTCAGTCGTGCCGCTTATCAAAACGCGCGCGGCAGATGCTGCGCCCGGGGGATCCCAACACGAAACTTTCATTTGTCCACCTGCTCCGGTAGACTCTAAGTGAGTCGGCGGCTAACTTCGCACATCTTTTAAGCTAGTCGATTTGAAGTGGTACTAGGTCAAAGAGTTGACAGTGTGCTAATAGCGACGTTCGTGTCGAATTCAAAAGAGGTATCTGATAGCGATTTAGGACGGTTTCATTGCATCTCATTTGCAAACTTTCCACGAATTTATGGCAACTTTTGAAAAATATTCTTCATTATTACTCAGAATATTTATCATTTTGACTGCTCAAGATAAAAGATGTGAAGTGGCAGTAGGTTAAAAAAAAACTGACAATGTGCTAAGAGTCATGTTCGTGTCGCTTTCAAGAGCGGTTTCTGATATCGAATTAGGAATGTTTTAATGGTTCTCATTTATATAAATTTCCACGACCATATGAAAACTTTTCAAAATTATCAGTTAAAAGTGGTATCTGGGATCGAATTAATGTGGTTTCAATGCATCTTATTTTCAAAGTTTCCACGAATTATGAAACTTTTTAATTCGCCATCATTTGTGCAAAAAATGATTTGACTCTTAAGATAAAACTATTTGAAATGGCACGTGGACAAATGCTCTTCATTATCTCTCAAAAAATAAACTTTGTGCTAGGAATCAGTATTTTGCATTAAAAATCTATTGTCGGTGCTTCACTCTGCCATGCAGTGCACATTATGACATTGCATCATTCTGTAATATATGACTATTCCCTGATTTTTTGTATCGATTGTGTTTTCTGTATTCAAAACGTTCTCAAAACTGCACATATTTAAAGAGATTATCTTGGTACGGAATAGAAAAAGTAAACGGTAAGTTTCGTGGAACGGAATGATAACCGACTGTAACCTCAATTAACTAAAAACAATAAAATCCGACTTAAGATACATATCTAGAACGTTTTTTCTCAGCAAACATAAAAAGCGCACAGGGGATTAATAGACCTGCCAAATTGGACGAAACGTGTGCATATGCCACATGTTAAAGTACATGTATGGTATAGATTGGAACACAGCATTCATGCCTAACATCACACATTCTTGCCCCAATTCACATATACGTATGTATAACACTCGATAGATATTTTGTTGCACTTTTTGGCGCGATATTACAAAGAGAGGCCGGCGTAATTTTTTCCGTATCCAACTCGGAACTGGCGCTGAACGCGCGGCAATTCGTGTATAAAGATCGTCTGCTTCCAATACAGGCGTTTCGATTTCACCTGCTTGTCATACGCTCAATAAGAGTGAAGGCATGTGATTTGATAACGGGCACGTGGACAGATGTCGCCAATAAGAAAATAAATGGAGAACCTAATTCGACAGGCTTTCCAATTGTACGGGAGAAAAGAAGATCACGACTGCCAGAAGGTTCGATTTCGAAAAAAGGAAAAGCGCGGGCCCGTGGTGAAAGTGTACCTAAGTCTCATGACCTCGAGGTAAGTCCTGCTTAATGTGTTTGCGCAGAGACGTGCGCGGTAAGTGTGCCTATTCACATCCGGAACATTTAAAAATAAATTGAACGGCAGATAAAGAAGACGTCAGGAATTGTCCAGCGACGAATGGATTTCGTTTAATGCAGGAATGACGCCTGCTTGGTAGCATTTTGTTCCCTATTTGCAAGGGAAATTGGACATTGTTTCACTTAATTCCAATCAAATGCAATCACAAGACGTTCAGTCAAAAGTTAGTATTGTCACTTTGAGCATTTCAATCACGTTTCAGCTGACATCCATCAACCCTTTGTTTCTAAAAGACAAGTAATTTAAAGACTATTACCACATTCTTTCGACTTCTAGCACTGATCATTCTTTTAAAGATGCTAGACCAGTTTCTGACCAACACGCCATCACGTCAGTCATCCCGACCCCATCAAATCTTTGCTTGATAACACCTCATACATGTAATGTGTGCCGGTTGATTATTTACTATGTGCTTGCTAGACCTCACACTCCTTACAATGCAATCCTTATCGTTTAGAATAAACTATGCGCAACTAGTTTATTTTCCTTTAAAGTTGACAAGGATTAAATAATATTTGAATGCCTTTTATACAAATATATAGTTCGTCGACTATTCAAAGAAAGTCGAAGTTATATTTGTATCATGGATGTAGTTGTAGTTGTTCTGTGACGAGATATTTTGTAAGCAATATGATAATTATATTGGTTTGATGCTTTTCATACACCAAAAAATACTTGTGGACATGTTCAAAACGCATGTTGCAGTTAATCTTTATAGATCTGCATTCGTGTCATTGTCAAATAGTGTGGGTCTTCTTTATCAAAATCAATACATTTTGAAGATTGTTACAGTATGGCCAGTACAATGTGCATTTTTCCTGTACCGGTAAATAATGAGTTCGCTCTGTTCGGCGGAACGCCTTCGATATGTACCGGTATAAATCGTGATACATGTATGTGAATATTTCTTAGAAAAAAAATCACCATCGGTGGTTGGGTAACAAAACCCCCTTTCTGGAAAAAAAAATGCTTGCTCAAACACTGTAACAAATGGCAAAACCTATTTATTTACTAGAGACAGTACCTTAGTCTTTAAAGATTGACATCGGAGATAACATTAAAACTCATTTTCCAAATAAAATTGAGGTACGCTGCTTTGTCCCTGAAGCTACGCGTTACACATTATCGTTCCTTTAAGACACGGATATTCTCGATCAGCCAATGCAACCTCGCTTACTAAATACTCAAGAGGGGCCAAGAGGTATCTCGGACCATTAACGGCATGAAAATGATCCATCTTGTTCATACACATCATAGAACCCGATCATCTTGTTAGAGAGGGGAAAAGGTAAATGTCAAATCGGGCAGAATACACGGTTTCGTTTATAAAGGGATGCACGCCAGAAAACGGCAAAATGAATTAAATCAGCTCAAATCGTCGACAACTGTCATAGAACCTTTGGGTAGAATACGTAATTTTGTTGAAAATCTGGACTGTTAAACTTCAAAATTTGCAAAGTGACGATCACGTTCCGTTAGTTCCAAAATTGTCTGATCGGCCGCTAGCCGAAGGTCACGCAGAGTTCAACCGTTAAAAATCATATCAGTGCACGTAGTCGCCCACTGACCGTCAGCTGGTCATGCGTACCGTGTTCTGCAATTTCAGCAAAATTAACTCGCGGAAAGAACAATATTGTGGTAGCACATCGTTATTAGTTTTTCTTCATAGACAATAAGTTCGTAACGTATGGATCTCAAACTTTCAGTACACCATTTGTAAGTACGTAACTACCGTTTGGTAATCACAATAGAGGGAAGTGATGGTCTTGCAAATCCTGAAATCTATCTTCAAAGGCAACATTTAACAATTGTTCAAGTTTCACAAAAATCTGTATTACATCATCCTTCATGCTAGGTGTGTCTCTAATGAGATCCATAGATGATGAAGCCCTGAAAAAATTTGTACTTCAAAACGATCATTAAGGGCTTTTAAAAAGTGAAATTTAATGAGCTATTTCTCCATAGATTGCTGTGTATTTTTTTTCTCAGCCGGAGATTAAAGTCATATGCTGTGTATATTTTGCTAGTGACTTGTTGTGTTCTAGGGTGTTTAATTGTCCGTGTAATGACTATCGTGTAGGTGTAATGTTAAAGTTGATAATTTTCTTCAAATAGTACTTTCATAATGCTGAATACTTTGTTTATTCCTAATTTGGTGATTTTGCTATAGTGTATCACAGATATCAAAAGTTCGTGTTCATTTCTGGAACACTTCGTAAACACTTGAACAAGTTTGATATGAAATCATAAACACGTTGAAGTTTTTAGGGGGTTGAAAATCACAGTCATTTTTTGATGAACACCCAAACACTTAGGTATTTAGATCTTCACAAACAAGTCTGTCGATGCGTTTATGATTTTCATCACCGAAACACTTAAACGTGTCTATGAACACTTAAACGTGTCTATGAAACATGTTCAATTGTTTATAAAGTGTTCCAGAAATGAACACAAACTTTTGATATCATATAGGTGATACACAGAATTTCTAACAAAACGCGTTTATGATTTTCAGCTAAACTTGTTCAAGTGTTTTTGAGTGTTACAGAAAAGTGTTATAACAGTTTTTAGTATTTTACAGTGTTGTTAAGTTTGATTTAACGTTTCCAGTAATGCAATAATTCGCAAGTCAGTTCCATTTTCATGAAAACACGCTGGTAGTATTATTATATTATACATATAATCGAGGTAAGCCTTATATTACACTTCCAGTCGAGAAATTGGAGAAATGGCGAATAAGAATATCGGATCATCTTCCGTTTTCAATCAAGGGATTTCTTGGTTAGAAAAGCTTTTTCCTCACTTAGTTTCTTGCCAAAGGGGTCTTAACCTTTTACTTGAAGTAATCTCAAAAGCAACAGCCAAATTTAATAGAAAATTTCAATTTC
>JZLH01S0379973.1:27339-32339 GCA_001188425.1 Eucidaris tribuloides
TTTTCCTTTTTCTCCTCCTCCACCTCCTTTGTTTCTTTTTCCTATACATTTAACTCCTTTCCTCTACCTCAGAATATCCATTTTTCTCTTGTTTTAAACCATGTGGATCATATCTAGATTTCATTTTGACTCGTACTGTTCTTTAATTCTTCTATCTAATTAACAAAAGTAACCATGTTATGAGAAGGGAACCTATATGTAATTTCATAAGTTATTAGAATCACCTATTAGTCAAATTAATATAAAGTTCATAGACTATTTACAGTAACGGAAGAGCTATCCCTTTGTCACACTTTTCTCACTCTCGGTAATTGGGTATTAACAAGGAATGAGATTCGTAGAGATTACGTTATTGTTTTAATCAAGGAGCTTTCATGGAACTACGCATTATTTTGTATTCATAATGCAAGCCCACTCTCTGTTCAACGAATAAAACGCACTCACGTAAAACAGGTTACTGTAGTTACGCTATGTCACATCACATCACATCACTATTTTACGAATCACATCAATAAGGAGGAAAAAATAATCAAAATCCCAAAAAAGGAAAAACGTCAATTTATCCAAAAGATCACTCATCCGCTGAGATGTCATCCCTTCTTTAAAACCATCATTATCGTTGGCCGGCGGTACGGTCAGTCACGCTGTCTCTCCTCTCAAGTCACCGGGGATACTATATGGCAATGTTATGCGTATCCAGTGTCTCTGACGCTCTTTTCCCTTTTCTCTGTCTCTCTGCCTCACTCTCATGCTCTTTCTCCCTTTCTCGGTCTCTCTGTCTCACTTTCCCCCGCGCTTATACAAACCGTCTAGGGAAGATCTCGGGTTTATCCTAATCCTCATACTTCAGCGAAGTTAATCCTCAGGCACGGGAGTCCTGCTGACAAACACTCCTGCGTGAAAAAAAACTAGACGTGCCATATCTCCTGAGAATTACTTAATTTAAAGAGTGGAATTTATCCACCCACTTATTTAGGAAAAATAGTTCAAATATATAGTATTGTCAAATTTATGCATCTCTATGCATATTCTTAATGTGATGTCTAAATTTATATTCTATGGTGTGTGACGAATATTGCAGGTTTATGCCGTTTTATTTGTAATATTAGAAGAATGTTTGTATGTATCTTTATGTGTGTACTTATATTTGTGTGTCTGTGTGTGTTTGTATGTGTGTGTGCGCGTGTGTGTGTGCGTGCGTTTGTGTGTGTGTGCGTGTGTGTGTGCGTGTGTGCGTGCGTGTGTGTGTGTGCGTGTGTGTGTGTGTGTGTGTGTGTGTGTGTGTGTGTGTGTGTGTGTGTGTGTGTGTGTGTGTGTGTGTGTGTGTGTGTGTGTGTGTGTGTGTGTGTGTGTGTGTGTGTGTGTGTGTGTGTGTGTGTGTGTGTGTGTGTGTGTGTGTGTGTGTGTGTGTGTGTGTGTGTGTGTGTGTGTGTGTGTGTGTGTGTGTGTGTGTGTGTGTGTGTGTGTGTGTGTGTGTGTGTGTGTGTGTGTGTGTGTGTGTGTGTGTGTGTGTGTGTGTGTGTGTGTCTGTGTGTGCCTCTGTGTGTGTGAGTGAGCTTGCCTGTGTATATGATTGATATCATCATTACTTGTTGAAGTTTATCATCAACTTTTTATGAAAAAAAGATATGATGATGTTTTCATTATTCATGTAGTAAGAAGGAACAGAAAGTGATTGTTTGCCGTCGTCAATGTTATAGCTGCTTCTACTGGTGTTGAATTAAACAGAAGTTGTTGTCGAATTATTAAAATCGAGGCCCCCTTGCTCTAAATCAACTTATAGTTGGTAAAAAAAAAACTATTGCTTTATTTCCGTGTTTAAGCCATTGCAGACTAACTACGAGATATCTCGGGTTGAGATTCTATTGATAAATGCGTGTTATATCAAAATCAAATCGATTCCAAAGGGTTAACAGTTAAGAGCTTTGTAGTAATTCGAAAGCAGGTGCATTGCACTCTACCACAGAAACGAATGTGACAGAAAAACGCATGTACCTCCTTACGAATTTGGCAACGCTCCCATCGCGTAAGATGCCGGAGAGCAGTTTCCAAACATTTTGTCGTGCAATTTTATGCAGAACCCCTCTTTCCATAATACATCGCACTGGCTTGCAGAGTAGGTACATGTGGTTCTAGATAACGAGAATGTTTCATCAATTTGGGATTAGGACAACGTAGTGGTTGGAATTGCTTATGAAGTCAAACTCGATTGGATTTCAGCGATGTCAAAGAGTTACTCAAAACCCTATAGAAACGAATAGTTCAAGGTCTTGTTCTTGATGTTTTGCTATTTTTGTTTTATGTTTTGTTTGAAGTTCGTATATCTTCACGTGGTGACGATATGTAAAGCTGTTGTATTAATGTTGTCATCCATTTGCAGTTTTTACGAGAGTTCATTACTCTATTTCGAGTACGAAGATCGTCGCGTCGTGTCTGCCTATGCAAAAGCCACTAACTGTATGCCGTGTGCCTTTGCGAAGGCCGCTAGTGTAATACATAATGAATACGGTTAACGGCTTTTTGCGCAGGCAAACGACATAAAGTTAACGGCCTTTGTATAGGCACATCACGATATATCCCATAAGGTGTTGAGACAGAAAAGTGCATTAGAGGAAAATACCTGACCTTTAAAAATTCAAATAATTTCAATGCATCTCAATATGTCATTTGAAAAGAATGAACGTATTAATACTAGTGGCTTTAATCTCTAAATGGAATATGGCGTGCTGTTTGATGCATGCACAACTAAACAGGGAGGGAGAGAAACATCCTGGCCAGAAACTAATTTCAAATAAGTCAAAAGTACACAAAAAGTCGTCTTAAAATTAACACCGCTGGTGTTAATAGAGGACCACACCCTCGGGTGTTAGAATTATACCCAGGAATTGGACCAAAGTGTGAAAATAATCCCCAAAGTGGTAAAATAAGAACACCATGTGTTAAATAACACCGAAAATTCAACAACGGTGTGGAATTCACAGTGTTTCGTATTAACTCCATAATTTTACAGCGTGTGTAAGGAGTTAAGAGATATATATCAAATTACGCTCTCGTAGCCAGTAAGCTACCCATCGCACTATCCCCCGGACAAAATAAACAAAACAATAAATCACATGGAAATACAATCACCCATAATATAATCAAAATACAATTTACTTGTAATTTGGTACACCTACACATTCTTATTATGTAATTTCTTTACAAAACATGAGTCGTTAAAGTTTAATAGAAATAGGCCTATTAAACAGCATGCTTGTAGAGTTGATAGCCCTCTTTACATAATAAGAATAAAGTGGTTTCTTTTTTCGATAGTATACTTATATTTTAGATAAAGTAAAGTTTAAAATGCACTAGTGAGAGGAATTAAAATGCGAAAGCAAAACGGAAGCGGTTGAATGCAATTAATTGGGTGGTCGGAAGAAACTGGTTTACATAATGATAATACTACACATTGTGGTATTCAGACATTTGCATCTGGAGATAAAAATTCAAGGCCCTTGTTTTGCCACATTCATCATCTTAAACTGACGTTTTTCTTCAACTTTGTAAAATTATGGCGTCACCTTTAAAATGGTAACGACGGCGGTCTGTTGTGCTTGTCGGCTAGAAACCGTCGGAAGCGTGGACGACGAACGTGTCCCGAAAGCAAAAACAAAAACAAAAGAGAAAGTCAGAGACATGCCTGTCAGTAGTCGCTTCATTTCTAATTCACTTTCCTTCGAATAACGAGGATTACGCCTTGGTGAAAGATGACACCGTGGGACATGTTTCTTCAGTAAAGTCAGGCGACAAATCGAATTCGATAAAACATCCAGGCTTGCATGATTGATTCTATCGGAAATTATACCCACTGCATACAAGAAAATGTTCTTGATACAAAATGTTGTTTGTGTGTTAGATTCGATAAGTCGTAGCGATATTTTCATTTATTATTAATGTCGTATGGAATAACCGAAATGGGTATATCTTCCTTGTGTGAGCGTACAGTGTAATTGTCGGGTACGCCGCCGTGTGACCATTTGACTATTGTAAATGGAACGAGATTCTTTAGTTTAGTTTATGGTAGTCCGGTTGTCACGCAAGGCCTGTACAATAAACGAAACTATAGTAAACGAAACTCCAGGCCATTAAACCAATCGGGCGTTTGTTTTGATTTGAAATTCTGACCAATCATCGGCGCTTATGACAGCAGTATAGAGTGTTGTTTATTATTCGTCTGGCGATTTGTTCCGTAACCTTTCAGAGCGGCGATTGGCAATGACTCCAGAAGTCGATTCAGTGCCAATTTACTACACCATGTTCGAACTTTGTGAAGAAACCGAAATAATTCAATCTCAGATATTGTGATGATAATGATGATATGATGATGAAAATTGAAAATAATAGCTGTAGTTAGAAGAAGAAATATCATAATAATAATAATAAATGATAATTATTCATTCATTTCGTCCTTAGTTCGCAACTTTGTTTAAACCATACAAAAATTATTTCAAGAATACATATTCCACAGTAAACATTAAAACATAAACATCAAAATATACATGTATTACAAAATTTGCAGAAAATCGCATGAAAACTTAGATACTGTCATATACATGTAATTGCAGTGTGTGTTCATTACGGATTAATAGGCGTAGTTGCGGGGCAAAACTGAAAAGGTCTTCAGCTTGCCTGCGGCCTGCGAACGAGCCAACCCTTAATATATATATTTTTGTAATATAGTTAGCATTCAGTAAAAATTTTATAGGACTAATACAAAATGAAAATAATAATAATAAATAACAATAATAATAATAATAATAATAACAATAATAATAACAATAATAATGATAATAATAATGAGAAGAAGAAGAAGAAGAAGAAGAAGAAGAAGAAGAAGAAGAAGAAGAAGAAGACGAAGAATAAGAAGAAGAAGAAGAAGAATATTAATAATAATAATAATAATAATAATGATAATAATAATAATAATGATAATAATAATAATGATAATAATAATAATA
>JZLH01S0379973.1:37339-41633 GCA_001188425.1 Eucidaris tribuloides
AGGCGCCCGGCATTCCAGAACAGAGAAGGGTGATAACATTTACGGTATGTTATACAGGGCCCGCTGGGAGAACAGTCTATTTGACTGAAGTGGCTACCCTGGGTAAATAAAGATTATTATTATTATTATTATTATTATTATTATTATTATTATTATTATTATTATTATTATTATTATTATTATTATTATTATTATTATTATTATTATTATTATTATTATTATTATTATTTTATTATTAAACACTCGTGTTGCTGTTGAAAAACGCGATCGATAGTTAGCCTTGTGTTACAGTTTCTATGATTAATGTGATACACTACTTGCTTGAATAATTATAAGAGGCGCATCATCAAAAACACTACATTTGTTCATATCATTTCTGGTTGCGATGACGCATAGCACATGCCAATACTCAGAAATTTTCAAGGAAATGTTTTTGACTATTCTAGAGATATATACCCGACGCGTCACAGATCAACAGCCTGATTTATTATGGAACCTATTTTGGGCTGTCTACGAGATCGTGTTTAAACAGAGGTTTCGATCATACATATCAAATTCAAACAGTTCAGTGGACAAGCTGAAATGGAATCGCCAATTACAAGTAGGCCCACTGCATAATGATGGGGTACATAAAAGATCATGTTGCAATTCTTTATTTCAGGATTTTGTCCACATGAAGAATCTACACAACAATCATGCGTGTTGTCGCCGTCTGTGTATTTTAACTTTGCGAAGTCACTGTATCAAAATGACAGGGCAAATGGTGTTTTTGAATACATGTTGTCGCTGCATGTATGTGTAGTTTAATTTGTAAAATCGCTGTATCAAAATTATATGGCCAAGGATCTTAAGATAGACTTGTAATTTAGGTATAGGCTACACAATAATTTCATTCCAAATTTAACGGGTTTCTATCTCCTATACTTTGCTACAGGTTCTTATGTAAAATGTTCTTCTATATGCCAGTACATTTACATAATGTTAATTTTTTACAGAAAATCACTATCTTTAACGTTGACGTAATTCTCGTTAATGTTTATAAGAAATGACTGATATCGAATCGTTTCCTCGTAATAAAGCAAAACAAACGATTATAAACTCCACAAGATACAATCATTGTCTACTAAGAATGAGCGAAAAGTACAGAAAAATGAAAAATGGTAGACAAACAAAGAAGAGTGTCGATATCGTTGTTATAGATTCATACGAGGTGTGACGAAAAAGAAACAAGACTGTGACAGCCACGCCCATGGCGCAATGTCAATCGACCAAACGACCATGTCACTGTCTTGCCAAACATTTCAGCTTTCTGCCATAATATTGTTTAACTATCACACGCTGTGCCCCTTCTTCGGGCTGTTAAGTGCCATGCCCCTACTTCACCACGTCACGATACGAGATAGAAGTTGCACAACATTAAGCGGGGAATCAATCTGAAGTTCCTGGATCAGTTAGGCAGGGGGCTGGACTGGTGTCTCGAGCTTCTTCACAAGTTTTAAGGAGAAGATCCCGACAACGAAATTACATTTTCTGTTGGTCCCCCACCCTACTGAACCAGGAACTTCAGATTGATTCCCCGTGCCACTCGTGACGGGGCGAAGCAGGGGCGTGCCACTTAATAGCTTGAGGAAGGAGCACGGCTAAACAAGAGCTAAACAATATTATTATAGCAGAATGTTGATGAGATGTTGGGCAACACAGTGACATGGGCGTTGGGTCGATTGACAGGACATGTACGTCATAGGCGTGGCTGTCACAGTCTCGTTTCTCTTAAGTTTAGCCACACCTCAAACTCAATAGTGTTTAGGTATAGAAGTAAACGAGTTACCATGAAACAGATTTTGTACATATAGTTTAACGTACTAGATGTGTATGATATTTGAAATTTCAACAACCTTGTTGTTCGCATTCCCTTGAGATAACACCTTAACAAGTGATGGCTACATTCAGCGTTCTTGGTGGACTAAAGGCACGCGTAAATAAAGGAGATGTTATCATACCTTGAAGGCTGAAGATAGCCACCTCATGTTTCTGAGCCAATATGGAGACGGCGTCTTCTGTTATGTAATGGTTTTAATGACAACTGACACTCAACATGCACATAATTAAGACACCAATGTAATTGCACACACAAACACATAATACACTAAGCTTTGTTGTGATATAGTTACAAGATTTTCATTCAGCTGCGGCGGCATAGGTCTACCGTTGTTGTTTTCCTCTCACAACTAATGATGATTGAACGCGCCGGAAAGTGCAGCCTGATCATTTGGCGAAGCTGTTTGCATGCTACCGTCTGACCGAGCTAAGGGACTCATTCATAAATACAGCAACCAATTATGATACTTGTCGTGGTATGTCTTCATCAGACACATCCTTACACGTCACTGTCATATCAATGTGCCCACAACTCTTTCTGCAGACGACAGTGTCGTCTGCTGTGGATTATGTATTACCGCCATGATGGATGGCGCGAAAAATGCGAGATAAATGACGTTGATGCTCCCAATATGTTGTCTGCACACCCGTTCAATCTACAGTAATTCTTCGCCTGACAAAACATGAGGCATTATTCATTTTAAGTATTTGTGTGAAAACATTGCAACGTCATAATTAATCGTTTGCAATTAGCATAATATGATTAAATTGAGTGTGTCGCATATTATTGATGGTTATTTGTGCACTTTTTTACACCAAAACCGAATAGATTATGTTACATTCCAATAAATTACATACATACCGGATTTAGAGCGCCATTCACTTGAGGAGCTCTTGCATTGCAAATTTCATTCACTACTACGGCATGTAACTTCGAAACATGCATATTTCTAGTTTTATTCATTTGTATGTTTAACATTTTGTCTCATAATATGTGATCTCGCTACTGAAATATAACAGTGAAATATAAGTCTAATGATTATCTATTGCAATGTTTTCTTGGTAAATGTTTGTGCATCAGAGGTACTTTTCCAATAAAAATTTGTTCATCTTTGTTATTCTTCAGCTGTCGTCAGATCGATACAATTATTCTGCTATCGATTCTGTCTGACAGAGCATATTGATCATGACGTGCATCTTGTATAGAGTAGCAAACACGTGACCAGATTTTACAGAATGTTATCGTTTATGCTTAAAGGCAATGTTGAACAATGTTTCCATTTACCAGTTTCATGTTTTGTTTGTTTGTTTGTTTTAGAGCTGCATGATCCTCTATGCTACTAATGTCTCTGATACAGTCTAAAAATTAAGCCCTGAAAATCGCAAATCAAAACTACCATTAAGCACTTTAAAAAGGTGAAAATCAATGAGAGACCGTTCCAGTTTGTGTTGATTTGACTAAATTTATTTGATTTGATTCCAGTTTCCAGTTTCCCCCATAGACCTCTGTGCTACATTCTTTATTTCCCTGGACATTAATTCGTGTGCCCATATTTATCTGAACATTTTGACAGCATAACTGTCTAAAGTTGTGCGTTCTAGGGTGCTGTTCGAACACTATTATGCAGGTCAGATATCAAAGTTTGAATTAAGGGGCTTTCATACTGTTAACCAATGCCTTCAAAGCCACAGGCTAACTATGATCACAGTGTAAAAAACAAACGTGAGCTACATAATCCTCCATGCTTTAAGTGTGTTTGGTAAGGTCTAAAAATGATGTCTTGAAAAAAATTGTACTTCAAAGTGATAATTTAGTGCTTTAAAAGAGTGAAAATATACAGTGACCTCATGACCTTCTCTTTTTCTTCCCGTGGACTCTGTGTTATAGGTATGACTAATTTATATTAGGGAGGAGCAGTAATTGTTTATTCATGCATACCATGCCAGTGGCAGCATAACTTTCCAAACTTTTGTATTCTAGGGTGTTTAGATCAAAGTTTGACCACTTATTTTTTAAATTGAAGCTTCACAATGTTAGCCTGAGTCTTTAAGATAATTCAGTTAATTGCTATAGATTGTAACTCCTATTACGTAACAGTCAAGTCGTCACCGCTGTTACTTTATCAGTTTGAATGTACGTGATAGTGTAGCTTTAAAAAAATCGAAAATTGAAATATTTTGACCTTAAGTTTTCCCGCGCGCAGGGCAAGAGTTGTTCGCTGGACAAACAGCGTGCGTTTCCGGTCTAGTTGAAACGGGTCGACCTGATTTTTGTCCCCGTTCATTCCTGATGCGGGGACACGTTCCGATGGTGTGAGGAACATCAGTCGTATTGGTAATGGGACACGATTAGCGGGAGAAGCAAGCCTGTATTTGCTCGCCTATATCGATTGTATCATTATGCAAGAGTATCGTC
>JZLH01S0379973.1:53113-67492 GCA_001188425.1 Eucidaris tribuloides
TATTTCATACTCAGTTGCCTAAGACTTAAAACCCCCCCCCCCCCGTCCACCAAAAAAGTTGAGCTAAATAGGGAAAAAATACCCCTGCACTGGCAGAAATACACGCAAGCGCTAGATCACATATACACACCGACATACACCAAAACACAAACACAACATATGGAAGACACAAAGTCATACAAACTAACAAACAAGACACACAAACACACACCTCGCACACACGAACACAGTGCATACACACACAAACACCCACATATGGATGTGCACACGCACGCACACACTCAAACACACACACACACGAATGCGGTATTCCGACAAAAGTAACATCGAATTAAGAGCAGAGTGTCCTGATATTGCGCACCAGATGCCAGCAACCTATCTCCCTGGGGGATTGACGGGCGGTATCCAAGGATTACACACGTCCCCTTACTGTATCACATCGTGAACGAGGGTCGACAAAGGGGCGGCCCCATGGTAAAATCTTAGGAGGGGGCGAAATCCATCGGGAAAATTTGCCTGCCAAAAAAATGTAATTTACTTGCCAAGTTGCAAGCCAAAGAACATCCGGCAATTAGGGGTGGGGGCAGGGAGCCGACGACAACGAAATGCATTTTAGCCTACCAAACAAATAAAATACTAGCCAAATTACAAGCCAAACAACATCCGACAAGCGGGGAGGGGGCAGGGGGCTGACGACGACGTAACGCATTTTTTGCCTGCTATTTTTTTTTCTTTTACTTTCGACAACAATAGGGGGGCAAAGTTACGAAAACAGTTACATCCCAGCGTAATTTTAATAACTTTGAAAGCTTTGAGGGCGGTCAGCCTCCCTGACCCCCTCCCCCCCCCCTCCGTGGCGCCGCCCGTGTGTCGACAATGCTTGGTATCTTAATGTGAATTGACATGTCCGAGCCTGGTATGTCAGCGATATGGTATGGTAGGACATCGCAGCACATTTTGGGATACCTTACATTCCATTTGATATTGTTACCACTCTATAGTTGCAATGCTTGGTATTGTAAACTTCCCGCTTTCGGATGCAGAGGTGAGGTGGAAGGTATCTGAAGTAAGAAAAAATGTTGCCTTCTTAATTTCCTCTCATATTGTGATGTGTCATCTGGTCATCTTTCATTCTCCGACATCCAGGAGTTATCAGAACACACACACACACACACACACACACACACACACACACACACACACACACACACACACACACACACACACACACACACACACACACACACACACACACACAACACACTACCCACAGCCACACACACACACACACACACACACAACACACACACAAAGCCACACTCACACAACCACACACACGTGCGCGCGCGCACACGCACATGCACAAACACAACCACACGCGCGCACACACACACACACACACACACACACATTATACACTTTCAGTTCATTTCAGTTCAGTTCCATTAGACTTTATTTCTATCAAATAAACAAAAGGTATTATTTTATTTAAAAAATTATACAAACTAATTCAGGAAGTATATTACAGTCAAGGTATATAACAAACTGGATGATAAATAAACGATACTTTATAGGCTTAATAAAAGAAACTGATGGAAAAGAATGATCCACTAAAAAGGAAAGCTTGTAAGACGTGGATCACTCATATAACATGAACATTGATTAAGTTAGCGATACAAATGAATATATGATATGTAAAAGTGACATGGGACATAGTATCAGAAGAAATAAAATGAAGAATACACTAGTATTTGACTATAGTAGCATATTCATTGATCCAATGAAATAGAGAGAGAGAGTTACAGTTACACACATACAACATACGCATACATGCGTCGTTACCGAACAATAGCACAAAAAAGATCTTCAACACATAAAATAGAAATACCAACAACATGAAATACAACAATCGCGGTTTTCAAGGCAATAAGGTCACTGTACAAAGACCTAAAAGACTGACTCAAACATTACGCGTCACTGTAATTAAAGAAGACTGAAGACTTTCACCTATTATCACGGTCTGGCATACAACTATCGATCGAAGTTAACATTAATGTAATTGTGTTGCATGCAGCTATCGAATCTAAAGCGATTAAACGTACGAGTTCGATTTGCTGCTGCCGTTAAGTCGATCACAGTTTCACTGGAGCACGCACATCAATTAAGAAAGTGTAATTTGTCACTCCTGAAATGGGTAAGAAATCAGAATGGAGATCAATGAAGCCTAATCGAGTCGATATGTTATAATGATAATGCTGCTGTTTAGTTCCAGTACAATCGCACAATGCATGCTGACGTCACGAGCAGCTGTATTGCTTCTAGACTGTAAAGGCATGTGATGGGTGTATATGACATGAGAAGTGCCAAAAAGATGTATATTGTTTGTATGCCAGGGTGTGGAAAGTAGGGCATGGGGTGTCCATCTTCTACAAAAAAAAAAAAACTGGGAAATGACGAGTATAATTATCCCCGCTTTAATATTCCCCATGACAGAAATGCTGACTGAAAGGAGAAGAAGAAGGAGAAGGAGAAGAAGAAGAAGAAGAAGAAGAAGAAGAAGAAAAAGAAGGAGGAGGAGGAGGAGGGGGATGAGGAGGAGCAGCAGAAGAAGGAAAAAGATTTAAACGGGGTGATAGAAAACAGAATAATAATCTTGTGTATAATGCAATTGTATTTCTTCATACCTCTCCCAAGTTTACAAAGATGATTTATTTTAAAGCAAAGGAATGAAAGATATGACCTTTGTAGACACGTGACAGCAGTAAACAGATTTATAAAAACATTATCATCCCCCAATTGTGTAGTTTGTATTCAGATAAGAGTAATCAGTTTCAAACTTCGTAATTGAACTGATCGTTATATGCCAGTTATTAATGAGTGTGCATCGTGGTTCCCATAACAACCAAGTGTTGTCTGTCTGGTCTTCTTACAAAGATCGAAAGTGTCCATTGTAACACACACGATGGCTCGTGTCCAGCAACTTAGTACTGAAGATTACGGGATTCTATATTTGCAGAAGTTTTCTCTTCCTTTCGAGCTCAACACGTCAGTTTTATTAGCATTACAGCTATCACTTTACTGTAGCATTCGCTGAAAAAGGTAATCGCGAATAGCTTATCATACGGCCGTCTGCACAAAATCCTTCCCGCTTATGAGATCGAACATGGCTTGGACAAAGAGGAAATTGGAACAACGAGGAATGGAATATAGAAATCAAAACAAAATTATTGAAAACAATGTGAAGATTAAAACCGGAAAGAATGGGGAATGAAAGGGGAAAATGGATTAAGCTGAAGAAATAAACACGAAAACAAGAACCAAAATGAAAATTGAAGTGCACAAAACGAAAAATATTACGTACGTATTTTTTTTTTTTGGCTAAGTAATACAAGTTTGTTTCCTGGCTATTGTGGTTTTTTTTTCATTTGACTTGCTCTTTTGTTGCCCCAGTTTACATCAAAATTCAAACGTAACAACAGTAAAAAAAAAAGCGTTTCTTTCTTTTAACACATTTGTAAAGTTGTTGTATCGCATGCATAGAAGACATCCGACAATAACTTCGTCCCACTTATACACGCGCGCGTATGTGTATCACCACTCACCAGCTGTACGCGCTCGGCTCCGGTAAACCAATGCCCCAAATTCAATTTAGTTCACTTTGTGAAAATATTATCGAAGATATGGAGTTGAGCAGCTGATTCACCTATAAAACTAGATTAATTGCCTCCAAATCATGACAGCAAAATGCCGAATCACATCTGACGGGCATCTGGGAAAATACCGTCCTCGACTTCAGATTCATTGCACTTTGTCTACTGACTGTACATCGTGATCTTGTTCTGTATATTTTGTCGTAGTATGTGATGTAAATGTATGTCACATCTTAGAATGTCCATTTCGTGTTTGGTATGAAAACATGAAGGCGTTTCAACCTTGGACGAGTTGCATTAAATAAAATCAATGATTGTGTTTCATTTTTAATGGCTGTCGTTTTATAGATTTTCCATTCGATCTACTTTGCCATTGCACCATTTGATTCACTATCTTCATGACGTCTTCTCATACATTCTTAATGCTCTCGCCTGATCGTGTTTTCTCGTGGTGCCTACTCCATGATCTGTTCGTGTTACGGTATGTTGCCCACGAAAATGTTGGGCAGGTGCTGGGCAAATTATAATCATGATTATCTAATATTTAGAGGAATCGCACCAAATTAACCTACCCACCGATTGAAACGTGCCATTTTCGAGTGCACAGAATCTACATATAATTATAAAAGAGACACTCATGATATTCATTTCAGGTTGATATTGCTAACTTGCTTTATTTAGTATTTCACACTTTTTTCTTTACGTCCACGGAAATTGTTCTAAAAAATAACGAATTTGTTGATTTAATTGTTCAATTGTTCAATTGTTCAATTGTTTAATTTGTCCATTGAAATAAAAAAGAATAAGGAATTCGTGGATTTCATTATTTTCACGACTAATAATGAATCTTCCAACTCATAGATTCACAGCAAAAACAAAACATCTTTCAGAGAATTGATCGTCTCTATACTATCAGTCTAAAAATTTTAATGATACGGACATTGCACCGGATGCATATGTATGTATTTGCAACTCAAGAGTGAATAATGATAATAATACCACAGTGCTTGTATAGCTTGTAAATGCGTCTCTATGTGCTTTTAGAAATAAAAAAGAAATGTTAAGAAAGATGCTGGAGACTGTAATGATAATTCAGTCAAAGCACTTTTGTATAAATAATTATGCTTTTAAGGTGGATTAAAACTTGGGTGTCGTGGAGGGGTTCTTCAAACATGATGGGATGATATTCCAGAGTGAAGGGGCAGCATGAACGAAAGATCACTCCCCATAAAACTTGGTCTGAATGCTCGGACAATGCAAACGATCTTTCTCAGCAGGTCTTAGATTACGAGATGGACATACTTATATAAATTAACATTCACTTAGATATTTTGGAAGCCTTGCATGAGACATTGAAGGTCAAAGCATTACAAACATTAACGTGACTGGACGGGGAGGCAATGTACGGTAGTTGTTTAATACCTGAATACTGGTGTAATATGGGATTGTTTCTTATGCGGGAGTGATTGAAATGTGAGTCTTATTCAAATGTAATTGTCAAAATCAACATGAGACAGATTTCATTTAAGCCTGACGGTTCGTATTTCGCAAAATGCATCGCATAAAATGGGTAAACTGGTCACGCAAACACCGTGCCCCGTGACCTTTTAAGGAAAACCTACTTCGCGTGAACTCAGCAAGCAAAATCTTACGATTCTCTCTCAGCATCAGTCCATAGTAAGTTAGGAAATATATTGAAAGGTTTATTATAGACAGAAATAATTATTTTAGTGGTGTCTTTCTCACCAAAGATATTTAAGATGTACTTATTATACAATGAAATTTTGACGAGCAAGGAAACAAAATAAATGCACATCTCCTCTCCCCTTCCCCATCTTGAGTCCAGAGAAACGGGGAAAATGGCGACAGAAAGAAATAGTTGAGTGTTGTAAATTGCAACTTCATGTATATGATTGACATGCCTTATTACCTATCTCAATCCATCTATCTGTTTATTTATCTACTTATCTATCCATCCATCTACCTATTCATCCATCCATCTCTCGTTCTATATATCAATCTAATTGTGTTTTTTGTAATGTCGTTTGTTGTATCTAGTGACGTTTGAGGCAGAAATTTATTATTCTTCATTGAATTTTTTGTGGTAAATCTCGACCATTAGATCATAGATAAGAATTTTATCTCACTGGAAAAGGGGTTATACATGGACGTTAACCCCCTTTTCCATTGAGTCGACGAGATGTCATTAAGACTTTAATTGTTGATACCAAAGTACAAACATTATTTCAAATGTTTATTGATTCATGTGGTGAACATAAACGTGCAGTAATTCTGCAGAAAAGAAATATTGCTTGACGGCTAGTTCTTTTGAACATCCAAATCGTACCGGAAATCTTAATGGGTTCTAATAAACCTCTTCTGTCGTTTAGAGTACGACTGTTTCAAATGGTATTTACATCAAGTGTACTTTAAAAACATACTGTAAACGACTTCTCCATTCCAAGTTCTACATTCCTTCATAAATATCTTGAGCTAAGGCTTAATAGTTTTTGTCTTAGTTACGTCAGTGCCGCAAATACAGTATGTTAGAAAACTATGATAACGTATGCTGTCATGCGAACACATGTCATGGTCATGTGTTGTGTGTGTGGGGGGGGGGGGCGGCCATGCATTACTTGTTCGGATGTCATGGTATTTGACCATTAACCAGAACTACTCTATGGCCACTCAGATGCTATTGATATTACTAAATACTCAAACTTCCGACCGCAAATTGCTGAGATGTTTCCGACAAATTATTGTATAGTGACGGTCGACACCGCATTTGATTATGATAAATGTAGAGCGACTTCACCACAGCGTTAAAGCGGCGCATCACAAAGACCCGCTGCCACCGAGTTCTGCATCCTAGATGATGTTATCTGTCAGATGCATTACGCCTACATGGAGACTGTAGCTACTTGTCTTTGCTATGGTGCACCATATCTGGTATATTTATTTGTGTGGACAATGCCCCTCCTCGGGGGCAGCACCATGGGGTGGCAAGGGAAGCCCCCCCCCGAAATGTTCCAAATACAGAAAATCACTGGGTTTCGCAATGTAATTCATGTCATTTATTCATTTCATTTTATTTCCATTTCCGAATACATAACAAAAATTATAACAAAATACAAGAAAAACATGCTTTGATTTTAACCAAACACAGCATAGAAAACAAAACATCACAGGTTAACCTTTGTCTATAATTGAAAAAAATATATAAAATATTTGGAAATGCAGGGCCCTTCAAGAAGCACGTAAGTGTTTGTTGATTGAAGGGCCCTGTAAATTCGTTAAATTTAGGGGGGTTGATATTTTTCCCCCTCCCCCAGTGTTTCGCACTCCCCAAGATTTTGCCCTTGCGCCGCCCCTTCCCCCTTGCATATTCATCTATGAAGGTCGGCTACCTCTATCTTCGCAACGAGGAAAGTGCGGATAGATTTTTCAGCCTCAGAGTATCGGAATGTATTCCGTAAATGACGTTGGTGGATGAGATCTATCCAAGTCTATGAGTTTGCCTATATGTTTATTTTATCGGTAATTTACTTCAGTGCCATTGCACGGGCTGTATGCTACCATTATGATCTGCGAGAGTGCATAAAACCATTGCGTTAAGCATAAAAAAGGCGCAGATTCTGCATTGTATAAAAACAGTCGCTTCCGATAGCTGTATTCGGGAATTCTCATATCCGTTAATATTTTCGTCACTGTCTCTCATTCATAGTTAAATAAACTTAATCATAAAGGTGTTTGCCGAAAATATAGATGCAGAACTGACTATAAGATACAGTGTGTACCGTATGTCTAATTTATACAGGGTGGCCCAGAAAGAATGCTACGAGTATAATCGCTAATTTTTTCACCATTATCGGCAAAATGTCATTACTTTATATTTCATTGGTTAGAACAGTCTTTTTCCTATAAAATGATACCAAGATCATTGATTTTGAGTAAGGCGTTTTGATTCTAGGGCCATTTTTCGGAGGCAATGCAATTTCCCAAATTTGCAAATTTTTCAACAGCGGCGGTCATGGGAACGCCGAAATATTCTGGCCTCTCAGCTTGCCATACCGAACATACCGGACATACCGCCATGACAAAAGGCTGGAATGCCCTCGCTTTCATAAGGAAGACGATGCGAGCTATGTCTCTATTGTCATGACGGTTTTGTCCGGTATGGCAAGCTGAGAGGCCAGAATATCTCGGCGTTTCCATGACCGCCGCTGTTGAAAAATTGGCAAATTTGGGAAATTACATTGCCTCCGAAAAATGGCCCTAGAATCAAAACGCCTTACTCAAAATCAATGATCTTGGTATCATTTTATCGGAAAAAGAATGGTCTAAACCAACAAAATAACAATTAATGGCATTTTGCCGATAATGGTGAAGAAATTAGCGATTATACTCGTAGCATTCTTTCTGGGCCACCCTGTATAGAATGAATGAATTAATCAATTTATTTGCCTAATTTAATTCAGGTAATTTTGCCACTACATTTAAGTAATCTCATTGCTATAATTTTGCATTGTTGACTTTACAGAATCATATGGACAAGTTATATTTGACAAATAAGGGAGTTTGCACTTCTACATTTAAAAATTCATACATTAAAACACAATAAAGTAGTTATTGAACTGAGAAATATAATCAGTGTAAATTATCAGTATTTCGATGTTTTAACAGCCGATAGTTTTTATGATATTATTTCTCTACCTATGTCAGACTCGATGAATATTACTGGTTATTGTGTGCTGAACGATATAAATGACTTTTCCGATATACTCTCAACATATATACATACATCTAGACTTTGGCAGAAATAAGTTTTCTACCGTATACTTCATATCATCCCTTGAAATTGAAGTACATGTAGTACTTACAATACGATTCCAAGACCATGACATGTTTGTTTGGTGGCGTGTCTGTATGTCTGTTTGTTTGTTTGCCTCTGTCTATCGTTCTGTCCTTCACATTCTCATAACCACACACACCCACACGCGTGCACAAACATGTACTGTATGCTTTCTAGATTAAAGATTAAAAATTCATGATTCAAAATCAGGTTTATTTCCCATCAACAAAAAATGTAAACAAAATTAATAAACAAATAATATTTTTTGACATAATATAACGATAAACATAACATAATATAACATGGCATTATTAAGAATAATTCCCCGATGTCTGGAAAACAACCAACGCGCCTACTCGGTCCGACGCCGGAGTCAATGTGACGTCACTCACATGCAAGCCCACGATGTGTGACGTAATATTAAAAGCAAAATATTAAGAATAATTGCCGATAAAACCCGTTGACTACGGGAACCGGATCTGCCCTGTTTTAATTCTATTGGATTTTCAGAATCTCGGAGGCAACGATAACATGCGCATTTGAACTTTACACGGCATAAATAATATAAACATTTACTTTCTATTGTACAATATAATAACGCAATATTTTATATCTTTCTTTTTGTAACACAACTTAATATATCCTAAAACAAAAATAGAAAAAACGACCTTACTGGAAATTATAAAGGAAAATTATGTAATATGCAGAGCAGGTTGCGAAAGTAAAGTATAAATATGATGTCTGTATAGACTGTTCGATTTTTTGACTGGTTGTAAGACGTGCGTCTTGATCTGTGCTACAGACTCATTGTGTCATACTAAAATAATCATAAGGTTCCCAAACGAAAAAAAAATACAGGCTTGCCGTTCAACCTTTTCAAATAATCAATTTCCCCCTGCAATTGCGATTACGCGACTTAAAACGATTTTGCATTTCCGCGGCAATCGCTGGCAGTTAAAATGACCCGCTGTCGGGTAGATATGACAGAGTTGACATCAAATTGCCACGATTATAGACCTAATTTTTGATAGAAATGCACCTGCCCGACTGGGGAAAAATAGGTTAAAATGATAATTATGGGAACTTATTCTATTAATAAAATGATATTGATAATTTGCTTAATTAATATCAAATGGCTTCGGGAAATCTTCAAAACCCGTATATCGCGATTATCCAATGCTGTATCATAGGTCAAGGACGTAATTTTCGTTGAAAATGATCACTTTACAGGTAAGCGGAATTCTGTTCTGGTGGAAAACAACTGTATGTTGAGATCATGCGACAAAGTCGATTATCATAATTTATAGATGCCGTTAAAGCTTGCTCTGCTCACTAATTTGCACCGTTTACTTTGCTAATGTAAACAAAAATAACGACCCGTCTCGGCCATTTGAGCCTATACCGTTATAACAAGTAACTTATGTATCTTCACTCCAAATTAAACCAAATTTCAAATAAATTTCCATCAAATATGACTTTAATTTTTCACAATTGACATCTGTATTTGACATCAAGTACTATTGTGATAACCATTTACTGATAGTGAGATGACAAGCATGCAAACTATTTCCAACAATTATTCGAATTTCCGCATAATGGAGAATTTTATTTAATTATACCTATTTTTCTTTATTTCTTGTATTACACACGAACCAGTCAAAATCTCAGTAATTGACGGAAATTTGGCTGAATTTTCGCATAATATGAAGACACATAGGCCTAGAGAATATACAAATTCAGGTACTTGGATTCCTAAATTATAGTGTTTCTGACAAGACATGTCAAAAAATAAGTGTTTACAAACAGCTGTCTGGAACTCTTTGCCAAACAATATGTAGTTAAAATGTTCATTGAAAAGAGTGATGTCTTAATTCATTCTGTGATCTGTTTATTCCACACGGTATCCATGCAGTATATAATGGGTGAAGTAATTTGTACCACTTGACAAACCTGTTACGTTTTGTGTGTCTGCCATTGTCACAATTTGTATTTGAATGAAATAAAAGTGTCTACAGCATTCAACTCAACACCTCGACATGAGAAACGCAGACATATTTGAGTGTTTAGTGTCCGGTAGTTTCTCTTTTTGATTACTGCATTATTACGTTTGTCGTTTTGTCAAATGATTTCGACTTGTTGGGGAGTTTGAAGGACGATATCTTTTTAAGTCTGGGGATTTTTGAATAGTCCCAGTTTCGTGTTTGCTCCAAATAACGACAGATACCTAAATCCCCTGCGTGGGGTATGTAAGGTTTCTAAAGGTTTGCACAAAATGTTGTGTACTAGAAAGGGTGCTAATGTAGCGCATCATTTGAACCAACAAGTGGTGTAATTTCGGTCGACGGGAAGACTTAACGGTTGAGTAGCAACATTTATTCCCAAATCCTGGTTAATTGCTATCAATATGTGGATCGTTTCATTGTTACTAGGATTCGGTGCTACTTGTCAATTATAAGGCTTCCCCATGCATTCATCGAAAAGTGAGCGTTTTAACGTTACAGTTCGGTTATTCAGCAGACCTAGCACAGAAGAAAAAGAGCTGGTGACTAGATGAGTTAAATGCACCATGGCGGACCTTGTGAGGGAATGCTCTCACAAATAATATTTTGTTTCTATTGGACGACTCCTTCTCTACTGCTACTACTACTACTACTACTACTACTACTACTACTACTACTACTACTACTACTACTACCACTACTACTACCACTACCACTACCACTACTACTACTACTACTACTACTACTACTACTACTACACCCCCTCATATTGACTATTCTGTGATCACCATAAAAATACCACTTTATTATAAGTTTAAAACAGTATTTTTTTTTGTTGATGCAACGAAAAATATTCACTACTGCTCAACGAGGATTGAAACTGTTTTTTTTTTTATATTCATTTATAAATTGTTCATGATATCACCTTTTTTCAGTTTCAGTTTCTTTCCAGGCGGTCTATTTTATCAGTTTGCAAGTCTAGTGGTTTATTACCTCATATTACTGTATCTGTTCTGAGATTGTAGCCCAAAACTAAGACATTTGACATTTATTTCAGGAAAGTTTCGTAAAAGATAAATGGGCTCATGCATGCGTACAAATCAAATGGCCACGTTACACAGGAAAATTTACAATGGCATAGATTTTAACTTTTACGGCTGCTTAAAATTTTAAACAACGCTGTTTACTACATGATCTGATCAGGTATTGTTTAAAAGTTTAACTTTGAAAGTTTTAAACAGCAATGTAATGTTCAGCTTTTAATATTTATTGTTCAAAAAATTGAACATTGCTGTTTCAAATTTTAAACACTTGTTTAAGCTTTTAAAACAATTCTTGATCAGGTCATATAGTAAACAGCGTTGTATAAAATTTTAAACGGCCGTTTTTACCAGCTAAATCCAGATTAAACCTGTAAGTCTTCTTACGATTCCAAGAAAAGTGTTTCTTCCGATTGCTGTGAGGGTCATACAGGGAAAAGTTTGATCTAACGGAAATGCCTTTAAGTTAAAGTTATTTTCGTTAACTGTGAAGTAAACCTGTTCATTATGTTTATGACAATGAAATTCAATACCTTTTCCTAAACTATCTAACTTGTGGCTCTTTATCTGTATCTTTCTTATATTTCACTGTCGACCCAGTTTGCGTCTATCTGTTTGTTAACTATAGTCTTTTAATCCTCTCATTACCATTGCTACAAAATTCCATAGACTTTGCGTGTGATATTCTGAGGGTAGTAATAAAAAGTTTAACTGCTGCATAATTCGGAAAGATCCTCGGGGCTCCTTCTGACACGTTATTGTGGTAAACATGGTCATTCTACCCGCGATACAAACAAGGATTTGGTCACTTCACCCCTGTAGAAATGTAGCTGGCAACCAATATTGAAACGAGGTACTATAGTATTTCATTTCTTCCCTTCAAGCCTCAAACGTATAGCAATGTTTACCAGGAATACCGTTCACGCGATGCGTGTGCCATCGGAAAATACGCCTTTAACAAAAAGGATCTTCTTTGACCCACGACTATAATATAACATTCTAAGTAAACGGACGTGTTTGACCTTGTGAATAACTTATTATCGTGAGTGGAACCCAATCCGAGGATAGTCATCGTAATCCTTGGGCAAATAGTACGGATGGATGATGTATTCATTCTCCGTTTGAGCTGGTAACCGAACTCGAAGAACGCCATCACGAAAATAGGGACGTAAATACTTACAAGACTAAGTATAATTTGGGTTGATCAGACAAAATTTTTGTCAATCTTTCACAAAGTACTCTATTGTCACCACACATCAGAAAACAACATCAAATTGACAGAAAATTGTTTATAGTGACAAATTACGATGTTTAAATTAAAGAAGAGTATCTAGCGGTTGGTACATTACCTATGGCAAATCTTGCCCTCCCCCCCCCCCGAGAATTTACATTTTGAGTAATTTCTCAAAAATGGGAAAGTTTCACAGCGAGCAATAAATTTCAGGGTATTAGTAGATCATATAGGTGTATCTAAAAACACACTTGCAAAGAATTTCATTTTTTACCACTGACCAAAACTATACTTGGGCTTTAAAGATTGTGTCATTCATTTGCACGTCAGAAAACACCTAAATGAATGAAATCAGCTGAAATCATGTCCAATGTGAAGATTAATATAAATAAACCACCTCTCATAGAGACTTGGGTAAAATATGGTGTTTTGTGAAATCTGGACGGTTAAAACTTCATCCTTTTTCAAAATTACTCAGAAGCAATTTCAAAAAATCCGCGACGTACAACGTGCACGTGCCGTTCAAAATTGTCCGATCAAGCCGCTTATGCCAAAGGTCGTGCGGAGGTATAGCCGTTTAACCAATAATATTAAATAAACACCATGCTCATAGAGACTTGGGGTAAAATATTGAGTATTGGTGACGACAATCTGGACGCGTTAAACTTCATCCTTTTTTCAAATTGACTCAGAAGCAATTTCAAAAAACTTCACGACGACGTCAACACGTACACGATTGCCGTTTCCATAAATTGCTCCGTCAGCCGTTAGCCAAAGGTCGTGCGAGCTTAGCCGTTTAACCAATCAGTGCGCTCCGCTGGTCTGCGACCGATAATCACATAACCGCAATTCGCAGTTTGAGCAAAATTGAAACTCACGGAAAGAACAACATTCTGGTAACATGTCGTTATTAGTTTTTCTCATAAAACAAAAAATTCATGACGTATATGGATCTCAAACTTTCAACACACCATTTGTAAGTACTAAACTACCGTTTGGTATTGATAATGAAGGGAAGTAATGGACTTGCACATCCCTGACACAATCTTTAAGGCGTTTTGTATAAACGCGTGAAGAGGAAAATTAATAATGATTCATTCAAATACACTGTTGCTTTGAATATTATAGTCTCAATACTATCTTAGCGTGTCATTTCTGGTTGCAATTAGTATATTTCGGTTAAAGACCTCACAATCTTGTATCAATATATGTTCTGCTGACTTAAATGTTATAGTGTAATTCTATCCTATACGCTAATGCCTTGGTGTTATTTCACAAAGAGGGTATCAAGTGGAATACAGAAGACATGATAGTATTTAAGATTAAACGATGAACTACCACAATCACTTTAATCTTCTGAATACACCCCCATTTTAGGGCAAAGTGTGGACAGATACATGTTGTAAGTAAATAATACATGTAGCAAAATACAAACAACCATGGTCGCCCTATCTACCATTATTTTTGTGATATTTCTATGTAATTTTTTGGTCGGTTTCTCCATCGAAGTTTTAGTCGATGGGTAATTGATTCGAGTGAGTTTACTCTGATGATAAGCCTCATTGGTGGTTGATATAAAATCAATGTTTGTTTTCCTGGAGAAAAA